>PVKE010001223.1:0-81753 GCA_004027555.1 Craseonycteris thonglongyai
AAAAAAAAAAAAAAAAAGATTCCATTACAAAGGAAAAAAAAAAATATATGGATGTAATGTATGATTTTCATAAGAAAATGTTAATGACCTAAACTGCCAAATTAAGAGGGAGAAAAACCATGATGGAAGCTAAGAAATTCATCTAAGAACTAGCCTTTCAACATCTCGCATCTGCCCAAAACACTATACCCAGATGATATTACAAATTAATTCTAGCCAATATTCAAGGGGCAAATCCCACTCATATTTTTTAATTGTCCTGAATTAGACCAAAAGAAAGGGGACAGAGTCCCTGCCACTAGATGAAAGAAGTCATGGGTTCACATTTGAAGACGAGCATGTAGGATGGGTGATATTGTCCCATAATTAGAAAAGTCATCTCACTCTCAAACCCACAAGTGTGCTTTTCTTCCAAGCATGTGTGCTATCGCTCAAAACACTACAACGCAGACTTGAAATGGAGACCTGGTCACATCAGAGTCTGCATGTGAGTGATCCAACAAGTGGATTACTCTTCTGCCTGGGACAGTTCATCCTAACTGTTAAGGGGACCTTGGGCTACTACAGGGAGTGTCCATGGTTGGAACCCAAGTAGTGAACCCCTTCTACCCAGTAAAGACAGATCTTGCAGGACTCACAAGGACTCAGATTGTTCAAGGGAATAACATTGGCCAGCTATTGTTAAGCAAACTCAGGACTGTCCTAGGATGAGGGGTTTGAACAGTAAGGCTGATGCTTCCTTTCATATAATTAGCACAAGAGAAGCCTGAGGCTCTGAGTGTAGCTCAGAGATAATAGAAAGTTAATGGGTTGTTTACTTATTCAATCAAGAAATGTATTTTCCTGTGGCACTCAAAAACCTTTCATTGCAAATTAAACATGTGAATATGTCCTAGGGAGAAAAAAAAAAGTGTGGCTCACCATTTGGGAGAATAAATGTCCCCTAAAGTGGTTAGTTAGTGAGTAAAAATCAACTAGAACGATTTCATAAAAAGAAAGCAATACACCGAAGAACCTGGTTCCCGACCCTGGGACATAGTTTCTGTTTTAGTTCATTCTACTGCTACCACAGAAAAATAAGATGGACTAAGTGACTTAAGCAACATTTCTCTCTCAGGAGGCTGGAGTCTAAGAACAAGGCTCAGGTGAGGTGTCTGGCGAGGGCCCACCCCCGGTTCGCCAAGGGCCACCTTTTTGCTGTGTCCTCACAAGACAGGAGGAGCAGAGAGCTCTCCGGGATCTCATTTATAAGGGCACTAATCCCAGTCATAGGCCTCCACCCCCATGTCCTGTGCACCTCCCGAAGGCCCCTCCTCCAAATGCCACCTCCTCGGGAATTAGGTTACAACACTATGAATTTTAGGAGGACACGTTCAGGCTATTATAGTTCCTAAGTGACTACATTTTCTTGAGCTTCACCACACATTAACTCAACTTAAGAGCGTCCAACAGCTAGCGCTTTTCCAAGTTGAACTGAAACGGGCTTCCTCGGCAGAAGGGAGATGCTCCCCAACACCAGAGGGGAACAAGGATAGGCGAGGGAGCGTGAGTCCAGGAACTGGGGGGGGGGGGCGGGTTTCTGTATCCGAAGGGGCTGGAGCAGGTGACCCCTGAGCTCCATCCCAGCGCTGCTGAAGTCACCTGCAGGCCTCTCTTCTCCTCGCTTCTTCCCCAGCTGCCCCTCAAAGTGTCCTAATCACTGATCGGACTTAGTAGTGTGACGAACAGATGGTAGCTTGTAGTCCAGAAATCAGAGATCCATCTGATACTTTGTTGTAAGGTAGGCGCACAGAGATATCTTTCCTCATCTCAAAATGTCACGTGGCTGTTTTATGTACTACAGGCTTGCCGCTGATAGATGGCAGGCCCTGGAAAATCATAGCCATGATCCCTCACCTGCTAGGCATTGTGTGAGACTGCCGAATCTCAATATGGACAAATGGTGCACCAGTGTGGCCCAGCCTGGACAGCTGCTGGACAGCCCAGCACTGCTCTCTCCTGCCTCCCAGGACAGTGGTTCACTACTCCTTAGCAGATACCACAAGCCAGGCATTACACGGGCTGCTCTACCAACTTTGCTCATACAATGCCCACAACCATCCAATGTGGTAGATACTACTGGGTAACATGCTCACCCAACATAAGACAGATCTAAGAGGCAAAGGCAGGATTCACACCCAGACCTGGCCAACCCCCAAACTGCTTTCTCTACCTTTCACCAGGTTGCCCTGATCTGCCATAGGAGCTGCCAAGTGTACTTCTAGTGCAACTGTTCGTGGCTGAAGGAATGGAATACTCCCCAGGAAAGGTAGGACACTCCATCCAGCCCATAATGACTTCAGAAGAAATGCCACTACAAACTGTCATGCGACCTGGCGCTTTTGATCATTCTCTCAAGAGAAGAGACATTACGGCAGTTTATCATTTTAAATAAATCCCCAACAAGCTATTTACCTGCCAGTCTGTATCTGTGGAGACTGTTTCTGTAATATCTGATAAATGAACAATTAGAGACCTTTAAAGACTCTTAAAGGTGGTGGGAGCTTGTAAACCTGAAAACTCCGGGGACAGTAAATATCACGTCCAATGTCTTCACTACACATTTCCTCTTTCCCCTTTGTTTCGGCAGCTGTGACAGGGCACTCCTCATCCTAGTTTGAGGACATCTGCCTTCCAACAGGATGTAAAGGGAAGATTGGGGACCTGGAACATAGGTCGCTTGGATTCTAGACACAGCTGTGCTTGGATGACCCTGACCTAGTCAACATTTCTCTCGGTTATTTGTTAATAAAATGAGAGGGTTGAAACTAGACTGTATTTAAGAACTCCCCAAACTCAAACTTCCTTTAGCTTCACAAATCTATGACTTTGATGATGCATAACGTTATTCTTCAGTTTCCTAGGCAGGATCCTAAACAAGAGCAAGTTTAGCCCTCAATAAATATTAGTTATCATTGTCACCATCATCATTATTTCAGGAAGTTGGAAAGCCTATATGTAGCAAAACAAGCAGAACCTGGACCTAATATTCCACCATTAGAGACTCGTTTCTTTGGTTTTAGAGGGTTTTAAAATATCTCAGAGGGGAAGCCGGGATGGCTCAGCGGGTTCAGCGCTTGCTTTGCAGCCCCGAGGTCTGAGGATCAAATCCTGGTCCCAGCCTGTGTGGACCCATATGTTGAATTGAGGTGTGGCCCCCAGTTTGATTCTCGCCAGGGCAAGCATCCTGTGTGGGAGGCCCCTGGTTCAGCCTCTGGTGCGAGGGGGCGTGCCTCCCATGCAGGACGCTTCCAGCTCAGTTCCTGCCCTGTGCAGCCCTGGCCCGCCTGTGTGGAACGAAACCAAGTCAAAAAACTGATGACGTGCAACTATGGAAACTGCTCTGGGCCCTCCCCCTTCTCTCTCTCGCTCTCTCTTTCTCTCTCTCTCTCTCTGTTTTTCTCACCTTCTATTAAAACAATAAAATTAATCTTAAAAAAAAGACAGACACGCACATAAGGAAAATGCCAGATTATGCTGCCACAAGCCAAGGAACCACCAGAATATTGGTTTGGGGCTTGCAGTGAGAGGGTGAAATTACATTCACGTTGCACATCGCTAATGCTCACAGTAGCTGTGGGAGGCAGACATTGTAATCCCATTTTATGGATAAGAAGCTGATGTTCACAAATGCTCAGCAAGGTGCCCACAGCCTCCTGTGCATAAAGCACTCTGCATGTGGACCTTTCTCCTTCCCATCAGCCCGGCAGCCTCCCAGGGGCAGGCACTGCATCCTCACTGCTAAACCTCAAGCTCGCAGGCCAGGCCAGGCACACAGAAGGTGCTCAGGACTGTCCCTATGACACCACTGGTACGTGGCACAGCTGGGCGGGAACGCAGCCTGACCCCTCAGCCCAGGTTCTTGCCAGCAGGACATTGGCCACTGCACAGCCTCCTTTAGTTCTGACCAGTTTTCACAGCCTCTTCTCCTCACCATCCACCCAAAACATCTTCCCACTCCCCTGACCCCGGTCACCGGCTTCAGCACCCCGCTGGACAGCCCCCCACACAGATGCCCATGTGGAGCTTTTGTCTATGTGTGCTTAATGAGGTCACATCCATTCCTGTGTGCATGTTGCTTTCTCATTACACAGTATTCCTGAAAACTCCTCCCACTGAACTGGTTTGGCTCTGTTATTCTTTTTTTTTTTTTAAGATTTATTTTTTTTATTTATTTATTTTGACAGAGTCAGAGAAAGAGAGACAGACAGACAGAAAGAAGGGGGAGGGCCCAGAGCAGTCTCCATAGTTTTATGTCATCAGATTTTCCCACATAGTTTCATTCTACAGGTGGGCAGGGGCTGCACAGGGCAGGAACTGAGCTGGGGGCCTCCCTCTTGGGAGACATGCCCCCTCCAGCCAGAGTTCGAACCAGGGGCCGAGAACCAAACTGGGGGCCTCCCACATGGGAAGCACACCTCAGTTCAGCATATGGGTCCACACGGGCCGGGGCCGGGATTCAATCCTTGGTCCCTGGGGCTTCAAAGTGAGTACTTAATCCACTGAGACATCTCGACTTCCCCCAAGTTATTCTTTTTAATGACTGTGTAGTATCACAATTTATTCAACTATATGTAATTATTGGGTATTCTATTTATTTCCAGGATATTCTTTTCTTTTTGTTAGTGTTGCTACACTGAACATCCTTACGTGGATTGTATCTATAGATAGAGTCCCAGGAGTGAGATCAGTCTATTAAAAAGTAAATGTATATATGCTTCTATTCATTATCCTGGAAATTTTCAAACACATAAAAGTAAAGGAAATAGTATAACAAACACCCCATAAACCAGAAGTTATCAATTGATGGCCAGCCTCATTTCATTTAATTCCTTATCTACTTCCCCACGACCAGATTATTTGGGGGAAAAACATTAATCTATAAATATTTCTATCTGTATCCCTAAAAGGTGAAGACTTTTAAGTCATATAACCAAAATACTATTATCCAACCAGAAAGAAAAAAAAAAATCATTTTAGCCTATCATCCAGTCTTTGGTCAGTGTTCAAATTCCCTCAAATGAATCATAAATAAAGACTTTTACAGTTTGCCTAAATTAAGATCTTAATAAGGTTCAAGCATTACAATAGGTTAAATGTCTCTTGTCTCTTTTAGTTTATGAAGAGGGAGGGTGGGGGGTGGGCAGTGTCTTGCAATACCTCTTTTGAAGAAACCAGGTCATTTGTCCTGCGGATTTTCCACAATCTGCATTTTGCAGATTGCCTCACTATGATATCATCTTATTCCTTACATTTAGTATTTAGATCCAGAAGTTCGATCTGACTCAGATTGGAACTTTTTGTAAGAATATAGGTAGCATCGCACACTTCTGTCAGGGACACACAGTGTCTGGTTGTCTCACTCTTATGCTATTAGCAGCCACTGAAAATATGGCCTAGATTCATCTTTTCAGTAGGAGTTGCAAATGGATGATATCTTAATTCCATCAGTCTTCATTGATGAGCTGGGATACTTCTATAATGAGAAAAAATCCCCTTATCAACTCATTCATTAGCCTAAGGCTCAGTTTGTCTATAACAAGGTCTACATAAATTACTCTTTCCCTTTATTTACCAGGTTTCAAAAGTAATGAGTTTCGTAGTATTTTCTCTAAATGCAAGTTGTTGGGATTTTTGTTTTCAGCTACCTTTATGAACTCATAGGTTTTTTAATGTGAATAAAGGATTAAGCAACTCATTCTCTTTCTCTTAGAAAAATGACCTTGGGTTAATTTTCTAGCTCTGTTCCCCTGGAAACCTAGTAAAGGTGCAATGTCATCATCTATGTTACCAGGCAACATTGTTCATGGTAAAAATGACCTCTAATTAGAAAACAACACCTGGCCTGGGAGGTCTGTGAATTAACTATAAGCACCAAGTGGAAATCCGTAGTTAGAGCACCTCTAAATGCAGTGCATCCTTGTAACTGGGCATGTTCCTTGCTAAGACCCCTGGAAGCTATTCCCATGGGATGAAATAAAACATATTGGCTCATAGGGAGAACGAGGCTTATACGCCAGAATAGTTCCCATACCCATTCTCTTGGGCAGGGTTCCCAAAGAAACAAACTATGAGATGAAAATTTATACACAGGAAGTTTAACGGGAAGGGCTCTTGGAAAGTGAAGAAATAGGGTAGTATAGTGGGAAAAGCCAGCCTACAATATAAACACAACCATGAACCACAGCCAATCCAACAGGATTCCTTGGTAGCTGGGATGGTCCTTTAAAGTTGTCCAAATTAGGCAGGGTTGATCCTTGACAGGGACATAATCTTGGACTAGGTGGTCACCTTGCTGGAAGCAATTCCCAGAGAAAGATTCAGATGTGAACTATGAGCAACCAGCACTCCACGCACCTGGAAGAATGAGCATCTCAGTCTTAAGGACACCTGGCTGGTACATCACAGCATCACCAGACCACTCATGTGGTCTCATTCTTTCACACCTGGGCCATCATGCCTGCCCCTGTCCTGCTGGCATGCTGCCCTGTCTGTCCTACATCCTCTAGCAAAGCTAAGTAAGCTGGCGTCAGAAGGGACCTGTTCAGTTCTGACAAATGTACCGTACATCTGAAGCCATTTACTTCACACTTTTCCTGCCCCAGACCTGGAATCACCCATTTCTTCAAAGAGCCCTGGTTCCTTTTAGTGATATTCAGAGACCACAAACTGGAAGACAAGGAAGCTCATTACTACTGGGTAAGTCAAGCTTCTCAGCCTTTCCAGTGGCCAATATTTTTTTCAGGAAAGCTGGGATGTCTCCACAGGTTACGGTAAGTGCTTTCTTTGCAGCCCCAGGTACAGAGGATCAAATCCCGGCTCCGGCCCATGTACACCCATATGCTGAACTGGGGGTGTGCTTCCCATGCAGGAGGCCCCCAGTTTGGTTCTCGCCCTCCTTTCCACCCTACCCCACCCCCAGTTCAGCCCCTGGCTCAAGGGGGCATGCCTCCCATGTGGGAGGTCCCCAGCCCAGTTCCCAGCCTGTGCAGCCCCCGCCCACCTGTGTGGAATGACACCATGTCAAAAACTATTGATACACAGCTGTGGAGACTGCTCTGGGCCCTCCTCCTTTCTGTCTCTTTCTCTCTCTCTCTCTCTGTGTGTGTGTGTGTGTGTGTGTGTGTGTGTGTGTGTCTGTCAAAAACAACAAAATAATTTTTTTTTTTTAAAGACAAATAGCTCAATTCTAAAATGGACAAAGAACTTAAGTGGACATTTATCCAAAGAAAATATACCAATGGCCAAAAGCACACAAAAACAGTTCTCAGCATCAGCAGCCATCAGGAAAATTCATATCTAAACCACAGTGCGATCCCACTTAATACCCACTATGATGGCTATAAGAAAGATAATCTTAAAAGAAAAATAACAAGTTTTGGTGAGGACATGAAGAAATCGTAACTGCCATACACTGCTGGTGAGAATGTAAAACTACAAAACGGTGCTGCTATTTTTGAAACAGTTTGGCATTGCCTCAAAAAGTTAAACATGCATTACCATATGAGCCAGCAATTTTACTCCTAGGCATATACTCAAGAGAACTGAAAATATATGTTCATACAAAAACTTGTACACAAATGTTCACAGCAACATTATTCATAACAGCCAAAAAGTAGAAACAACCCAAATGTCCATCAACTGATATGAATAAACAAAATGTGGTACATCTATACAGTATTATTCAGCCATCAAAAAAGAAGTATTGACATATGCTAAAACATGGATGAACCCCAAAAACATTATGCTAAGTGAAAAAAGCCAGGCTCAAATGGCTACATATTATCTGATTCCATGTCTATGCAATGTCCCGAATAAGCAAATACACAGATATAGAAAGTAGTTTAATGGTTGCCAGAGGCTGCAGGGAGTGAGGGTTTATGGGGACAAGGTGTCTTTTTGGGGTGATGAAAATATTCTGGAATTAGATAGTGGTGGCAGTTGCACCCTCTTGTGAGCATACTTAAAACCATTGAATTGTTCCATTTTGACGGGTGGATGAAATGGTAAATAAATGATATCTCAATAAAGAAATTTAAATAAACAGACAAGAGGGAGCCTTGTACAGATCAATGACGAAAATGTATTATAAATTCAGGAGGGTTTGAAACTCAAACTCTCTGCGTGGAGAATAGAGAGGAATCTTGATAAAACAGTCTGGGGAAACAGGAAAGGGAAAGGGTCTCCCCAGTGTCAGTATAGGCTGACGCATTCGTTTAAGTAAGCAATTTAGTCGTATCCATCAAAACACAAACAATAAAAGCGCATACCCTATAATCCAGGCTTTTCATTTGTAGAAATCTAAAATCAATGTGTGGCTGGCCCAGTTAGCACTCGGTGAATGCTCTTCCGATTATAAAGGTGATAATCATAGGGAAAGACAATAAATTATGCAATAAACTCCTGCTGCCAATTCAGCTCTAACTTCTGCTTCTTTCTGGAAAAATAGTAAGACAGTGTTTATACCACAGGGTGGTATGGCCGTGAAATTTCTGCTCTATTAACCTTTGCGGGTTGCATAAAGTGGAAAGAATTTCTCCTCTGAAATATCAGGTTATTTCTAGAGAGACTGCGTGTATAGTAAGTGAAAAGTTAAAGATTCTCACATGGAGTTCTAACCTCTTGTAAAAGAGATTACAGTGAGGTGGAAGATGGGAGGAGGTAGTTTAAGTCTCGACCACACTCCATGAAGCTGCAAGAAAGCCAAGAAATAAATATTCAGGGTGACGTATGCATAAAGCCTCGTGAAAATCAGCAGTGACTGACTATGCGGCAATTGACAAGTGGAAAATGTGCCTAAGTGAACCGATATATTTTTTTTCTTTAATTCTTTCTCCAAACGGGAATTGCCTTTAAATGTGGCATTGCTATTATTTGTGAACACTGGGCTTTGTTTATCAAACAAAGAGTTCTATCAATGCAGAAAAAGTCTAAGGAGAGGAACATCATGTCAGTCTGTTTTTCCAATTAATCATATGCAGGCCTTTCAGGCTATGAAGACATATCCTCAAGTCAACTTGTCCCAGTTGCAAGGAGAGCAGAGAGAAATCGCTTCTGAAATGCACTCCATAACTAGAAAAGTGACAGGAGATGGCTCACGCTCCAGGCTGCTCATTGCCTTACCACTCCTTGGAGCTGGTCTATGGAAGCCCCATATGGTGTGTCCATCAGCCCACCTGCCATTAGCACCCAGATCTCACCCTCCCACCTGCCCAGCATGGTGAGATATGGTGAGGAGACAGGGATTGTGACATAAGCAGGTGGCCTCAGGCTCATAGATGCAAATGCCAGCCCATGAGCTTCTTAGTAGGGACACTGCCTGTGAGGGCCTCTGGCAACCTCCACGCTGACAGCCCATCGCGGGGAGGAGAGCCCTTCTGCAGCAGAACTCCCGGCAGGATTCTGGAGGTGGGCGGGCAGCGGTGGTCTACGAGCCATGGAGACGGCCATGTGCGTTTGTTCTCCGTGTTGTACATGGCAGAGGTGCTGCCCACGATTATGCTCCTGCCTGTGCTGCAAGTTCCTCTTCACCTCGGAGCGGAACTGTACCTGCTTCCCCTGCCCTTACAAGGACGAGCGGAACTGCCAGTTCTGCCACTGCACCTGCTCCGAGAACCCCAACTGCCACTGGTGCTGCTGCTCCTGGGCCAACGACCCCAACTGCAAGTGCTGCTGCACAGCCAGCAGCAACATCAAGTGCTACTACTACGAGAGCCGCTGCTGCCGCAATGCCACCATCACGTTCCAGAAGGGCCGCCTCAAGAGCATCCGTGTCTCGTGAGTGCCGGCACCGGAGGGGGCTGCGTGGGCTCAGGAACACGGGCGGTGGGGAGGTGCAAGCTGTGGCAACCACAGTGCAGGTCGATGCCCCTGCCCCGAGTCCACTTCCCTGTCGGAAAAAAGGAGGTCAAGAATTTGGTAGCAATTGAGCGGGTCCTGAACAGCCCTTACCTGTGTCCCCAACCCGAGCTCCAGCAGCTACATGGACGAGCGTGTCTCTCCTGAGCCGCAGCTCTCTCGCCTGCACAGAGCAGTGACAGCTAGTACTCAGCGCTCAAGTGACTTGCAGGGGCTGCCTGTGAGACCCCACGTCACCCTCATCCCTTGCCCACCCCACCAACCAACGAGGCAACTAAGCCTCGGAGAGGTGAAGTTGCCCCAAATCATACAGCGAGTCAGAGGCATCCAGATTTGAACCCAGGCTGTGTGTGTTCTTAACTTTAAGATGCTCTACTGCCACGCAGAGAGAACAATACCTGCCTTGGTTCAGTGGGCCTGAGGATTAATGCAGGTACTTTAGTATAATGTGTGACGTGATATAAAAATAGAAGTGGATCTTCTGCTTCCTCCTCTGAACTCTTGGTATCGGATGCTTACTGGGAAAGGCATCGCTTTGGCAGGCCACTATGACCCCTATGGCCTATCTCAGGACCTGAGGCAGCTCTGCTCTCCTGCCAACCTTCTATCCGCTCCTGGCCAGAGGGCATGGCCCTGAGGGTTTCCATCATGCTCTGGGAGCATTGGCTCCCGGTGTCAGGCATCGGATATCCCCTTCCCGCTCCGCCCAAGCCGGTCTTTCCATGTCACACGTGCGGGGAGTCTGCAGGGAGAGGCAGGCTCCTTAGGGGAGGGAGGAGCCCAGCTCAGCACTGTGACGGGCTTTGGAGAGGCTGGCTTGAAGCCTTTCAAGATCGGAAAACCAATTCTGTGAGCAAAGGTTAGTGAATTCAGGTGAAGCCTGTGGTCGATCCATCTTGCCGTTAAGCACTTAGTAGCTGCTTCACTCACGCACCTCTCATGGTTCTTACATGAATCAAGAACCCAGAGGTTCTGGACGCAGGCCCGGAAGCTCTACGGTGTGGGAAGTAGCATCCACACACCTCCTCCTAGCTGCTCCATGTCCTGTGCCTCCGCCAGGAGAGTCACAGAGCCCATTTCAACAGGGGATGGATGACATTGGTGCTTTGGGAAGACGCCATAGCCAGTAGCTCCCAAACTTGGCTTTGAGTTGGAATCACCAGGGGATCCTTAAAAACTACCTGCCCCCCCCAAACACTCTGATTGGATTGGTGTGGGGTACAGCCTGGGCATCAGAATTGTAAAAGCTCCCACCCCACCCGCAGCGACTCTAACATACAGAATGGCTTGGAAGGGACAAGGAGGGAAGTCGAGAGACTTGCCAGGTGATACGTGGGAACCCAGGTCCAAGGGGGACAGGCCTGGATTCGGAGCGGGAGAAAGCCAGGTGGAGGAGGCTGGATGTCGCAGCAGAAGGTGAGGCCGCTGGGCAAGGTCACGGTTGGGCATGGAGCCATGGGCACGGAATGGCCAGACATACGCCTGAGGCCTTTGTGAAAACTGTCAGCAATGCTCCTCCAAGTGTCAGGAGGTTGGCTGTGGGCGCTCTGAGGCTTGTCTTCCTCATGACCTTCCTCCTGGTCCCTGACCCACTGCCTCCCCCACTCCTCCCAGTCCTCCCCACTCAGCATCCTGCTCATCCTGCCTCACTCTGGTCTCGTCCAGCCCTCTCTGCCTTACTCATCGCTTTCTCTCACTTCCTTTTGCACCTCCACCCCACTCCCTGGGCCATGAACACCTGTCTTAGCTCTGCCCTCTCTTTTGCTTTCCTCCAACACTACCTCCCCTCCATTCTTTCTCCTACTGTCTCCCTTTATAACGTGCCCTGATTCGGAGAGTTTCACCCCACAAACTGGAAAGGTCCATCAGGTACCAGGTGTGCGATGGCCTGTGCCTCCTGGTGACCCTGACAGGGCCCAGGCAGGAGCCCGGGAAGGCAGAGAGGGCAACGGGCTGAGAGCACTGAGACCCAGCATCCAAATCCTACAGGATGACTGTCCAGGTGTCTCAGTCACCTCACGGGGCACACTCTGTCACCACAGGGCCACTCCATTCCAGTACGTACATTTGGTCAGCACCTTTGACGGTCTGGGCTCTGAGACCTAAGTCCCTGGCTACAGGAATGAGGCAGGAGACAGGGGCGTATAGGGACCCCAGAAGGCAAACGCAGAAGAGAACACAGCCACAATGTCAGGAGCAACCCAAACATCACTTGTGTGAACAGAGATGAAGAGATAGGAAGTCACAAATTAGGTCCCTGTTGGCACCTCCATCCCCACAGCTAATTCATTCACTTTTGTAAACCACTTTTGTCCCAATTGTAGCTTCTTAGAACAGGCACTTGGATTTTATAAGTGTGCTTTTACTTTGTCCATAGTTCTCACAATACATGAAACCAGCCTCACATATCAGACAAATAAATCACAACACACACACAGTAGAAGCATGCACTTCCCATGCTCTTGCCCACTGGTTTCCTCTGCTGTGGACATTCGCTGGTTAGTAGGAGGCGGAAATGATTGCAGGGGCCACACGTACGGAATGCTCGCTGGGGACCAGCAGTGAAGTGCTTACCATGCATTCTCTCATGCTGACTCTGCAAGATTCTCATGAAAGCCGTATTGTGAGCCCAGACTTACAGACGAGGAAAGTGAGCATGAGAGAGGTTAAGAAACTCATCTCAAAGATACAACTCGACAGTGGTGCATCTATTGTGTGCAATCTGCCACGACCCTTAACTCTTCCTTGTCTCATGGTGAGACATGTGGGCTTTAGTCTTGGCTCAGAGACTGCCCTCCTGGTGTCTGGGGAAGGGCGCTTTACCCATCCTCTTCCATGACCTATCCTACTCTAGTAATAACGATGCCACTGCCCTCCAGGCAAAACCCACCAAGAACCCACCTTTAGTTGGACAAGATTGAATTAATTGCCCCGTGGCAACAAGGGAGAACATACACCATGGTTTAGTGTGAGGTGTCTCGGTAAGAAGGCATCAATGGGCTATTACAGGATCCAGGCTCATGTTAGGTGAGGATTTGGGGATAAACCTCCCGTCGGACATCTTGATAAATCTTGTCCAGAACGGGGAAAGCACAGAGGCAGCCTAATGCTGCCATTGGTGCCAAAGCAGCAGTTACACCCAGGAACCAGGAGAGGAGATGTTTGGTCGTTTGTATGGTTTGAACAATGTTCTTGCTTTTGTCCGAGTTCAAACGTGATACAGTGGTCTTGTTCCTGCTTAGCTCCACCCCAGTCACAGAAGGGCCTTGTCTGGTGTTAGTGTTCTGTGATATTAGTATGATTAACAGACCCGCGAAGGCCCAACTAAGAGTGCCAGGCCCCTCTGGCTGCTTTTCTCTTGCTCAAAAATGACAACAAGGGGATGCAGGGATAGTTCAACAGGGTGAGCGCTTGCCTTGCAGCCACGGGGTCCAAGGATCAAATCCCAGCACCGGGCTATGCAAACGCACATGCTGCACTGGGTCGCCTTCCATGCGGGAGGCCCCCAGTTTGGTTCCTGCACCATGAGGCCCCACATCCACTTGTGTGGAATGAAACTATGTCACAACTAATGATGTACAACTATGGAGACTGCTCTGGGCCCTCCCCCTTCTCTCTGTCTCTTTCTGTCTCTGTCTTTCTCTGTCAAAAACAATAAAATAAATCTTTTTTAAAAAATGACAACAAGCAGTCGTTCAGCACCTACCGCGCTCCAGGGACTGCCCTGAGGCCTGGCGGGCATCAAATTCAATTGGCCCTCCTATCAAGAAGCTCACTACTGTGAGTCCTAACGCTATAATGAGGAAACAGGCAGTGAGAGGTTCATTCATGAACCTGAGATCACCCAGCTAAAATGCAGGGGAGGCAAGTTCAGGACCCAGGCGCCCTGGCACGGAGCCCACGCTCCTGCCATCACAGGGGACTGCCTCTCTGGGGCTCTCAGCTTCTTTTCAGGGTTGAGAAATTGAGGGAGCTCTGGAGTCCAAGTTCTGAAGCCCTCCCTGTGTTTGCGTCTCCTTTCAGCTCCAAGACCGCGCTGCACGTCGGCAGCAGCGACACCCAGGTCGATGAGGTGAAGACGATGGCCACCAAGAGCCATCTCGTCCACCACCTCTTGTGCCCCATGTGCAACCGGCTGCGCCTGCACTCGTTCATGCTGCCCTGCAACCACAGCCTGTGCGGGAGGTGCCTGCGGCAGGTGCAGAAGCACGCCGAGATTACCGAGAACTTCTTCATCCTCGTCTGCCCGGTGTGCGACCGCTCGCACTGCATGCCCTACAGCCACAAGATGCAGCTGCCCGAGAACTACCTGCGCGGGCGCCTCACCAAGCGCTACATGCAGCAGCACGGCTACCTCAAGTGGCGCTTCGACCGCTCCACGGGGCCCATCCTCTGCCAGGTCTGCCGCAGGCGGCGCATCGCCTACAAGCGCTGCGTCACCTGCCGCCTCAACCTGTGCAACGACTGCCTCAAGACCTTCCACTCGGACGTGGCCATGCAGGACCACGTCTTCGTGGACACCAGCACCGAGGACCAGGACGAGAAGATCTGCATCCACCACCCGTCCAGCCGCATCATCGAGTACTGCCGCAGCGACAACCAGCTGCTCTGCACCTCCTGCAAGACGGCCTTCCACAACGGCCACGACACCGTCAGCCTCGTGGACGCCTGCTCCGAGAGGGCCGCCGCGCTCTTCAGCGCCATCGCCAAGTTCAAAGCAGGTCGGGGCGCCCTCCTCCCCCCGCGGGAATAGCTCCTCCCCCCCCCCCCCCCCGCGGAATGCTCCTCCCCCTCCTCTCCCCTCCAGAATAACTCCTTGCTCAGAACTGATGGGGAAGATGGCTTGGGGGCCATCAGGTTGGGGAGAGCCTTACCTCTCCTCCTGGTGGGAGGCCCTAGGAAGCGCTGAGCTGGGCTTCAAATCATTGACCACGTGTTCACACCTGGCAACTACCACCAGCCACTGAACCTCCCTGTACCTTGGTTTTCTCATCTATAAAATGGGGATAATACAGGGTCCGGCAGAAGTCACGCCCCTTTTAAAGGCATGTAGTGTGCTTGAGTGTGATATTGCTATGTTACAGAATTACATGCTTATGATTTTATAATAAAAGGTTTGGTACAGATTGATTACCAGTTCGTAAAAAAGGGGGTGTTACTTCTCCTGGGCCTGGTAGCAATAACTCTCTCATTGAGTGACTGGGAAGATTAAGTGAGTTACCCTCTGTGAAGCGCGTGCATGCATGCACGCGCACGCGCGCACACACACACACACACACACACTATCTGGCACATAAAAAGCCCATGAAGATTCTCTAATCTTGGTTATAATCTCCCTGACCTTGGGCCTCATTCTGCCTTATGGGAAATGAAGAGTTTGAGCCTATAGTATTCTGAAGTTGTGTGCACTTTTCTAAGGTGTTCTGTCCTTAAAGTTGGATTTCTGTAGTAGTTTTCCAATTTTCAGGGGAAAGAACTAAGTCAATACTGAGAATTGCCTCAATTTAAAATTTTTGCCTTCTCTCTGTCTCTCTGTCTCGATCTTTCTCTGTCTCTGTCACAAACAATAAAAATAAATCTTCAAAATTTTCCCCAGTGGATTTTTCCCAAAACTTGCAAACAACAAAATAAATAAACTGGTGGTAAACACATAATAACAGGACAACTCAGAAATAGCCAATAATCTTCCCATCAACCGCTTGCCTTCCCTCTGCATGCCTGCTCCTGGTTACTTTATCTTGACTACCTATAACGTAGTTTCAGTTTCTAGAAGGGAAACTGAGCCTAGTTTCCATGTTGGAAACTTGCACAACAGTATTTGTGGGGTTCAGCACAGAGCTTCATCATTTCTGGGTGTGTAGCCACCAGATGACACATGAGGATCTCGGGGTTCTTTTCAGAGCCCTTTCCCTGGAAATAGCTCCCTTGTGAGAGGCTGGCTTTACCCAGGCCTGTTAGAAGAATTGTGTCTACTCTTCTCAATACTACAGTACAGGCAAGACAAGCAGGGTTCCAAGGAGTAATTGGCAGAAGGCAACTAGACAAAGACAGTCCCGGCGCGTCTGACCCCAACCTCGTATTCATTTCACAGCACTCATTTGATAACCTACTCTGTGCTAAACAGTGCCCAGATGCTAAAGATGGAGATTGAAAAACACCCGCAGCCACCACCACCACAAGCTGAGGTCTACCCTTTGAGGCGTAGCCTATGGTCACGTGACCAAAGTGCACCAGGTCTGCTCAGCCCTTCCCCTTTGTCAGATTTTTCAGTGTCCGTGGTGTAAACGTGCCTGAACATACGAGAGGGTGGCAGCTTTTCTCTGACCTGCACAGAGAGGTCCCATGAGACACAGAGGTGGGTCAGAGATGAATTTTGCTATGTATGTGCCCCAGGACCTCTCACCAGCATGGATGGATATGTCAGGTCTACTGTACCTTGATTTCTCAATTGCCCCATACCTGGAAACATTGCATGTCAACTGACATTTATTCAGTGTTGCAACCATCACAGGGAAGCCTCTATATCAAAGAAACCTGACAGAAGCCACGTTGCCAAGTAAACAGGTAGTGCCTGTGACTCCTAGACGGTTCTCAAAAGGTGGGGCTCACTGCCTGGACATAGCCGGGCTCGCTGGGCTCCACGTGGGGAAGGGGCTGCTGCCGCCATAACCTACTGTGACCCCACGCAGCACAGGAAACCTACGACAGTTTTCCCAGAGTCCACAATACCTCAAAGTCAGATGGTGAAGTTCCATTCAGGGTAAGGGGACACCAGTGCAAATTCCAGAGAGCCCAGTGATTGGAAAGGGGACAGGGGCCACCCTCGTGACTTATCCATTCAGGTACAGGCAAAGAATTTAGCCTGTCCATCCTTGCTAAGGGGAAAAAAAAAATTCAACCAGCGTTCACACTCTTAAGGATTCAATTTACTTTCTGGGGAGGTGCCATAAGTCTGCATTTTACACAGATCGCCGGGTAACTCAAAAGCAGGTGATCTGAGAACACAATTTGGGAAAGTCTGTGTTGAGTGCTCAAAGCTGTGGTGTCAACCACAGGAGCACTGCCGGGGAGCCTCAGGCACCAGGGCCCCACAGCAGGGGCGTCACCCAGCGGCCAGTGAGACCTGTAGAACCTCAGGCCCCACCCTGCCCCCCTGGAAATCTTCACTTTAACAAGCTCCCCAGAAGATTTTCTGGATTAGTTCTAACCCTAGCTGCAAACCGCCTCACCTGAATTCCTAAGCCCCAACTCGGGCCAATTCAGAATCTAAGCAGATAAAGGCAAGAAAAGAGTGTTTTTTATATAAGTTTCCCAGGTGATTCCTAGAGGGCTGAGAACCACAGCAGAACAACTAAGAGCATAGGCTTTGGAGTTAGACAAATAGAATTAGGAACAGGTTCTGGTTTTTCCCATTTGCTTGCTGTGTGACACTGGACAGTCACTTACCGGTAACCTCTCTGAGCCTCAGTTTCCTCGTCTATAAATAAGAACAATATCTTCCTCATTGAATGATATGTATAGTATATAATAATATATGGACATGATCCATACTATGTGTAATATAGGGATCTGGCCCATAATAAATGTTTAATAAATAATAGCTATTTTTAAGCATATTGCCTGAAAGAGACCTTGATTTGACTTTGCTCTAAGACCAACTCTTGCAAAGATGTCGGGGATGTGCTTCTGGGTTCCTCAGGCCTTTCCCTTCTCTTGGTGCTGCCTATTTCCCCTCAGCTAAGGGATTTTTATCCTGTCTCTCAGAACTTGGCTCTACTTAAGCTTAACTAATCCCTACTAAATAGGCTGACCAGATGTACCATTTTGAACAGAAGAGAAAACAATGCTACTGTCCCTTTGCAAATAGTACGTGTGGTCAGCCTAGTGTCACTGGGCTAAATTCAAGGTGTCAGTAGGCTGACCATACATACCATTTGAAAAGGGACAGTCCCATTGTTTTCTGTCCCATTTAAAATGGTACATCTGCTCAACTTACTACTAAAGCAAGAACTTTCCTATCCAAGTATCTTTGACGTGAATTGCTGAAGAGTTGAAGAAATCATTGCATAAGGTGGAATTTCAGTGCTGTCAGTCACAGCAGGGTTTGCGTTTGGGGAGGACACAGGGCACTTCTCAGGGCTACTGCAACCCATATCCTCATAGTTTTCTCATCTACCCCTGCCCCCCGCCCCCCACCCTGTGTCACCTCATTATCCCTTCTGGGCCAGCATAAGGGAGGAGGTGAGTAAAGGACATGAGGGTGTTGGAAAGTAGGCCTGAGAGTGACACTACTAATGTTCACCCCAAAGATGTTAGATAATGGGACACAATGGCTTTCACTCAAGAAACTCCTGTCAATCACCTCTGCACACCCTGGTCCTAGTGCCAACCAACACAACCGTGGTCCCTGTTGTCACAACAGAACTCTCAGGTGCCTCTTACTCAAATACACACCACCGTTACGCTGACCGCCACCCACTGAAGTCTAGCTTACCTCCGAGGACCCAGGTCTATGTTAAGAACCAAGTACGAAAAAGGACTTGGCTTCTCCAACTCCTGAATAAAACTTGGTGAGGATTGGAGCCCAAGCATTCACTGCGGAGTTGGCCCTTCACGGGGAGGACTTTATCGTGGAATAAGCCACAGAAGGCTGACGTGTCTCCAAATCGCTGCCGAATGCCTACATTCCCGTAAAGCTGCAGAGACGCCCGTTTCACAGACAGGCATGTGACGCACCCTCCCCTCATCACAGTGTCCTCTGTGCTATAGTACCATTGGATTTAGGAGTGCCCTGAACATTGATACCCTCTCGTATTCGTGTCTGTACCCCCAGTGCCTTTCACACACCCCTCCGTGGAGAAAGGGGAGTGTGGACGGGGAGCCGCAGTGAAGGAAAAGGGCTCCGGCTTCCTGCCGTTGGCCAGGGCTGGGATTTGGTGAGTGAGGCACGATAACATCTAGAAGTAGTCATCAGAAATGTCGTGCTTTTTCCTACCTATGCGAAAGCTTAGTTTATACACGGGGAAGCCATTTAGTGACATCACACCTTCTCAAGGCCAATTCACTGACAAGTGAAGTCTGGTGAAACCTAATGTCAAGGGAGGCCTTGAACTTCCAACTTTAGACCCAAGACCACAGGGATTCCTGTTATTAGAGAGCAGTATGCCAGGGGCAGATGACTAGCATGTCTGAGGCAAGTATTAGAAAATGCTTGAGGGTCTGCAGAGGGGGGCCCCACACATTTCATAAACCATGTTCTGAAACGCAGTCCAGCACATCTCAGCCCAGTGACTAGTGCCTTCCCTCTCCCTCCCACCTCCTTGGCATCCAAGCGTATTTACTTCTGCCTTTGACACCTGGAGGTGAAAAACCTTACCTGAAGTAACTAACTTGGTTGTTTTGCAGTCCGATATGAAATTGATAATGACCTGATGGAATTCAACATTTTAAAAAACAGCTTTAAAGCTGACAAGGAGGTAAAGCGCAAAGAGATCCGAACTGGCTTTCTCAAGCTGCGCAGCATTCTCCAAGAGAAAGAGAAGCTAATCATGGAGCAGATAGAGAATCTGGAAGTGGCCAGGCAGAAGGAGATTGAAAAATACGTGTATGTCACCAGCATGAAAGTGAACGAAATGGACGGCCTGATCGCCTACTCCAAAGAGGCCCTGAAGGAGACGGGCCAGGTGGCGTTCCTGCAGTCGGCCAAGATCCTGGTGGAGCAGATCGAGGACGGCATCCAAAGCACCTACCGGCCGGACCCGCAGCTGCGGCTGCACTCTTCGCACTGTGTGCCCTTGGACTTCGCTCAGCTCTCTGGGGCCATCCACGAGCTCTTCCCCAGGGGACCCAAGAAGGTCAGCTCCTCAGGGGACTCCCTGCCCTCCCCCTACACTGCGCACTCAGAAATGATGATTGCCAGGAAGGTCACCTTCAGCACCCACAGCTTCGGCAACCATGAGGTGTACCAGCGAAGCTCCTCCTTGCTGTCCTTCAATGCCACCTGCAACGAGAAAGCCAAGGGTCTGGAGGCCTATGGGCGAGCCCAGTCAGCTGCACCTGCCAAACCCACAGATGGCCTCTACACCTACTGGAACACAGGGGCAGAAAACCAGCATGTGCAAAACAACAGCAGCTTCCACAACTGGTACTCATTCAATGACAGCTCTGTGAAGACTCCAGGCCCAATTCTCATCTACCAGACGCTGGTGTATCCCACAGCTGCCAAGGTCAGAAAAGGCTCCGGGCCCTGAGGGGATGGCGGGGGAGGGTGGGGTACAGAATGGGGGTGGGTAGTCGGGAAAGGCTGCACATAGGGCTTTGACCTGTAGGGTCCGGTCACTCAGATTTGCTCCCTTGGACTCTTTGTGGTCACAGCCAATTCCAAAGAGATATGTTCTTGAAATCTTAAGTAACCCAAGACTGGCTTAAAGCAAACAATGTATGTAACTCATAGTCAGAAATACATCTGAAATCAACCCCACTTCAAAGGCAGCTTCTCCAAAAGAGAACCCAATGTAGGAACCAAAGTATTTGAAGAGACTGCTTAGGAAGTCTAATATTTCCCAGAAGAAAGCCTGTCATAGTAGAGAAAGCACAGAAATTGGAATTAGAAATGCAGGTTCCATGACCTATTGGCTATGATTCCTCTAATTGCTTCTTTTCCTAAAGAAAGTATCCAGCTTCTCCATGATTTAGAAAGAGTAGAAGCATAATCCCCAACAGAATTTCAATTCTTTTCTCCTGAGATTCAACTCTTTTGGGGAGTTATCAATATAACAAGAACAATTATATGGCTAGATACTTTCCACACAGCCCTTAGAAGCACCTTTTATCTTCTAGGATTCTGTGTTTCCATTGGAATTTGTTAAATATAATTTTTTCTGAGCCTCAAATGTAAAATGGGACAATAAAAATCTCCCTTCCAGAGGGTTGTTAAGGACTGAGTGAAGCATGTTTGACACAGAATCTGATGCATAATAGGTGTTTAATAAATTGTAGCTACTCTGGTGAGTGCTGTTGGGGGCACAATGGTCACCTCCGTGATGAGTGACAGTAACAGAACTCGGAGGAGTAGCCTTCTGTTCTTGAAATGATTGCAAGCATCCTATCAGGCCTCATCACACAGTCTTTCAAGACTGTCTCACAAAGTCTAGATCAAAGTCTTCAGCAGCTAGTGGGGCTGGGATCAGCCTAAACCCACCCCACTGGTAGTCAACAACACAAATCTTTACAAAAAAGAAAGCTGAAAGGCTCACAGTAGGACCACACCCACGTGTCCATTTCTTTCTAGGTTTACTGGACGTGCCCAACAGAAGACGTGGACTCTTTTGAGATGGAATTTTATGAACTCATTACTTCCCCTCCTAACAATGTGCGGACTGAGCTCTGTGGACAAATTCATGACATAATGCAGCAGAGTCTGGAGCTACACAACCTGAACCCCAATACCGAGTATCTGTTTAAAGTCAGAGCCATCAACGATAATGGTCCTGGGCAATGGAGTGACATCTGCAAGGTATTGTGCACATTGTTTCTCAGACAGATTTTCTTTATAAGCTCAGGGTGCAGGTCTGTTAGGGTGATTCTGAGACCACAGAACCCACCATGTGCCCACCCTAATTCCAGAAAAAGTGTTAACAAGGGCCAAAGACAAGGCTGCTGGTTTCAAATGACTTTACAAATGAGGGCTGAGAATTGTTCGATTTGGTTCAAAAAAACATTTTTGCTAGGCATTGTGTCAGAATGTGGCGATTTGGAGGAAATAAGACAATTCTTATTTTTCAGAAGCTCAGGATCTAGTAAACAAAAATTATGATGTAAGAAGGACAAAATAAGTTGCATGTTAGCCCCAGTGGTGATTCAAAGTAAGGATAGGATGTCAAATTTAACAAATACAAATATAGGATGCTCAGATAAATTTAAATTTCAGGCTATGTTTTTGTTTGTTTGTTTTTAGTACAAGTATGCATATGCAATATTTGAAATACAGTTACACCAAAAATATATTTTATTTTTGTTGTTTATCTGAAAGTCAAGGAAGAGGCACTGAGCAGGTCAGGAATGACTCCAAAAAAGAAGACATAAGATTATTCCTATGTTCTTTGTGAGGCAAGGCCGATTCTTCTTTATATCCCAAGGACCGTACTTTCACAAGTATAATGCTTTTGTTGGTATTCAAAGGAGAAAGGGAAGAAGAATACCAATAATGTGCAGAGCTATCTTACTGTCCGTCCATTTATATTTTGAAAAGGAAAATTTATTGTACAGAGAGGGGAGTCTCATGTGACCACTTCCAGGCAGGATATGCATCTGATACCCCAGAGAACTGGAAAGTCTTCAGTTTCTCTCAATCTCAATATCAATCTCGCTTTCAATCTCTCCTCCCTCCCTCTCATCTGCACCATTTTCAGCAATGCCTTAGTTTCTCCTCCCCTAAATCCAGCTTAGACGTGGCTTTGGATTATCATAGCCCAGCCTCTGTAGGACACAACATAATCATTTGTCTCTGGCCAAATGCTTGCAGAACAGAATCTGATTGGTTGCTATCTCTAGTGATGAAGGAAAACAGAAGGTAGGGTGGGAACAGAATTGTGCTGTTGGCCTGTCTACCAGTAGCAAGCCTCCTGAGGGTAGGGGCTCTCTACTCCTTCTTGATTGCCAACTCTGGGGTCCTGTTCTGCTTCTGAAGTCCAGGATCCACATGCACTCCCTCCCCAACCCCTCCACCAGAGGTCAGACACATAGGAAGGAAGTGGGAGAAGAAGTTCAGCCTGGCTGCTCCTCCTGCTGTACCCTCGCCAGTCACCCTGTCAGTCAATTGCCCCAAACACTCTTCTCTCCAGAGCCTGAAACACCCACAGCTGCTACTACATTGTACAGCATGTTCTTTTGACCATGATTCCTTCCTCTCTAGTTCCATCTGCCTTCTCATTATTTTTTTTTTAATTTCTCAAAAATGTCTTGCCCGTGAAGAGCACTCAGTGCTGTTATTATTTTTTTTTAATTCATCTTCTGTCAATTTTAGATTCTAGGGACAGGGATGGGAAGTACATCTGCTCTGTTAAGCAGGTGTTTTGTCATGCCTGTTAAACTCTAACTCCTTAAGAACAAAATTCACGTCTAATTCCTTTCTTTCTCCACAGTGCTTACCACAGCACTGTGCATAGACCAGGTTCTTAATAGTTATTGAACGAATACATGAGTGAAAATGTAACCAAACAAATGAATATATGAATGAATGTCTAAATTAAAGAGTGAAGAAATAAATTGATAAACAAAATTAATAATTACAAACTACCAAACGATGCCTGAAAGCTGTTAAGTGTTTTATACAATCAGTCAAGAATAACATTCCTCCTGAAATTGTGTTTATGCGATTAATTTGCACTCCCTGTATGGGAAGGAAGCTCATTTCAGTCCCTTTGCTTTTTAACACAATTTCTAAATGAGCAGAGCACTAATTAATGAGGTTTTCCAGAAGCTTCATTTATATCAGAGTCACAGAGCTGCAATATAGATTTTTTTCCTTCAGAAGTAATTCTTCCTCCCTCTCTGTGAATTTATTAGCATGCCAGGGGAAACACTGGTTTCCTTAACATTTGTCAGGATTTGCATAAGTAAAGACTTCAATTGCAAGTGAAAATAAGATGGGGTGTTTAAATGACATTTATAAAGCTTCATAAAAGTAATGACTTCAGCTCTTTCCTATAAAATCAAAATATCTTTCCTTTGGCATCAGTTCTATGCAGGTATTCCTGAAAGGTTTCATTTAAAATGATGTAATGACGCAGCAGAATTATTTCTTATTCAAAATGCAATATTTCTATCCTATGTACTTTTGTAAAGGGAGTGAAATAACACCTTTTATATTTGATTTTCATAGTCTGCGACTTGTTGATTTTTTCAAGGGATTTTATTTGAAATATAATACATGACCCATGAAAATGAGCTTGAATACTTGTTAAAGGTCTCATTTATTGAAGGCCTTTATGTCTGATGAAATCCCTGGTCGCCACAACCACTCAGAAGGCAGGGAGCTGTGGCCTCTGTTTTACAGATGAGGAAAGTGAGGCTCCGAGAAACAAAGTATAACTTTGGCCTCATGTAACTTGAAGGAATTGAGTGGGAAGCTATGTCTCATCCAAAGCCTTGTCCCCCTGCCCCATAATCAGACACACGGTGGGCTCAGCCTGAGAACCGGGCACATCATTCGGGGGGAATGTTACTGAAGCCAACCTAACTCCCCTTTGCCGTGTGATGTAACATTTTCACAGGTTCCAGGATCGAGATGTGGACTCCTTCAGGGGGCCGTTATTCTGCCCACTATTGTCGGCAAATCCAATGTCCCAGGTTACATCAGAGGTGGAGGCAAAAATTCAAGCCCAACATTAGTCACCAGCTGGTACTGTTCCGGGTCTTTCCCTGTAGATCCTCAGGAAATGCATGACTTCTCCCCCTCTCCCCCAGCCTCTTAAATTTCTTCTCAACCTATATTGGGGATCCCCCTACACACACACACCATGTGCTCAGGTAAGAGTGTTGCCAGCTCCTCTGAGTCTCTGCAGAGCTGTTCCTTCCCCACTCAGGCTGCGTACAGGATGGAATTGCAGTGGCAAAGCAGGGCCACCCGGCCTCCAGGGGCATCTGACCCCAGAAGTCCCCCTCCCGGTTCATCCTCTGTCCCACCTGCAGATTCTGCCTAGGCTGAGACAGGCACCTTAGGGGGTGGTGGGGGGCTGAAGGACAATCTGAGTGACTAACACTATTTTGCACCCAGAACAACCACCCCAGACCAGAGTCCTTGACGCTTCATATACAGAGAACCCTGCTGGAGTTGCCCTGCAGGGGGCTTGAACCCTGACATGAGTATCATTTAGGCTAGAGCTAAGACCTGTTAGTTTTAACCTCATACAAGAGGTAGAGTTCATCAGACACCTCAGTTCATGGCTGTCTGGAAAGTACCCAGCCATGTAAACATTCTCATTATAGTGACAATGGCTGGATTTTTTTCCAGACAGCCCTCATATACCATAAGTGAAATTGCTGGGTCTTGGAGTACGTGCCTACCTGACTTGACTGCATGCATGCACATTTCCATAAGGAATGAATGAGGGCCCCTATATTCTAAGCCTCACCTACATTTGGCATGAGCAAACTTTCTGCTATTTTGCTAGCCCAGTAGGTATAAAACACTATCTCCTTAGCGTTTTCATTTTCATTTCATATGCTTGTTCGTTTTAGGATTTCCTCATCTGTATATAGATGGCTAATAGCCTTTGCCCATTTTTCTATTGTGGATTTCTTTTTCTAGGTGATTTGCAGGATGTCCTTATATAGTGTAGATAATGGTTTTAGACATTGCTAATATATTCTTCATTCTGACATTTGTCTAAGTTAACTTTGTTCAGAGTATACTTCATGAAATAGCAAAAATCTTCAATTTTGATGTGATCAAAGTCATTCATTGTTTTTCTTTATGGTTTAACCTTTTGAAGTTTTGTTTAAAAAGTCCTTCCAATAGGCTTAGATCACAAAGATAATATTCTACATATTCTTTTATTAACTTTACAGTTTCACCCTTCAAATTTAGGACTTTAATCCATCCAGAATCCACCTTTGTAATTAGTGCTAGGTATGATGTATTTTTTGGGCCCTTTAGTAAACCAGTTTTCCCAAGATCATTGACCAAACAACATCTTTTCCATTAGTATACAATACACGTGCCACTGTGAGTTTATATTAAATTGCCATATATTGAGGGGTTTGTCTCTGAGCTCTCTCTTGTATCCCATTTTTCTATTTGTGTGTTCTTATGTGAATACCACACTGGTGTTATTGTTCTTCTTTTTTAAGATTTATTTTATTGTTTTTGACAGAGACAGAGAGAGAGAGAGAGAGAGAGAAGGAGAAGGGCCCAAGGCAGTCTCCATAGTTGTACGTCATCAGTTTTTGACATGATTTCATTCCAAACAGGTGGGTGGGGGCCGCACATGGTGGGAACTGGACTGGGGGCCTCCCACATGGGAGGCACGCCCCCTTGAGCCAGGGGCAGAACTGAGGGCTGAGAACCAAACTGGGGTCCTCCCACATGGGAAGCACACCCCAGTTCAGCATATGAGTTCTCACAGACTGGGGCTGGCATTCGATCCTCGGTCCCCGGGGCTGCAAATCTATCGCTTAACCCACTGAGCCATCCCTTTATTGTTCTTTAAATTCAGCTTTGTGCTATGTCTTGATGATCTGCTAAGGTAAGTCTATCCAGTACCCTTCTTTCTTAAGGTTTATTTAACTAATTATAGAAATGTATTCCTCATATAACTATTGTAGTAAGTACATTGAATTCCTTTTAAAAAGCTAAATAGAAATTGATTAGGAAGGCATTGAGTCTCAAAATTAATCTGAAGACAATTGATATTTTTGTAATACATCTGACTATTCAAATAATCTTCTATGTGCTTTTCTATAGCATTTAAGTTCTTCCTGTAGAGGCACTATATGTTCCTGGTTAATTTACAGATTTTGTTGATATTATGAATGTTATTTTATATTTCCTAATGTATTATTGGTTTGTATTATAATAAAAATCACTGGTATTTGTAAGTTAATCTTGATTCCAGCAATCTCAATAAACTAAACTCTCTTATTATTCTGAGAGTCCATTGATTGATTCTGTCTGTTAGGCATATAATCCTATCATTTATAAATAATGATAGTTTTATCTCTTTCCCTACAATCCTTAAACCTCTATTTCTTTTTCTTTCCCTATAGCTTTGGCCAGGACCTATTGATCCTATAGAAAATGGAAGCCATAATAGTTGATTTCATTATCTTGTTCCTGATCTTAACATTTCTCCATTGAGCTATGATAACTTGAAAAAAAAATTTATAACTTTTTATTTTGTTTTTGTAGTATATAACCCTTATTAAGTTAAGGAAATTTTCTTCTACTTCTAAATTTCTGAGAGCTTATTCAACCTTTTGAATTTTTTGTATTATTTGAAATAACTATGATTTTTCTTCTTTAGACATTAAGGAAGGAAATTATATTGATTTTGTGATGTTAAACTCTACTTGCTTTCATGAAATAAACCCTATGTAATAATGATGTATTGTTTTTAAATATACTTGATTTTAGTTAGCCATATTTTATTGTTTCATTGCATCTATGTTTTTTTTATTGTTAAATTTATTGGGGTGACATTGGTTGGTAACAATTACATAGTTTCCAGGTGTACAATTCTATCTTACATTGTCTATGCATTGCCTTATGTGCTCACCACCCTGGAAGGAGAGCATCTATGGTTTTAAATGAACTGGACCTATAATGTTTTGCTTATATTGTTTTATCTGGTTCTGTAACCAATATTTTACCAGCTTGATAAAATGAGCTAGAAAGCTTTTGCTCTTTTCATATTTTCCAGAACAAATCTTTCTGAAATGTTTAGTAAAATTTATTTGGAAAGCATATGAACATTTTGGACAGGGAAGGAGATGCCAAGTATCATTTCAATTTTGTGACTATCTCAAGTTCTGTTACCTGTTCTCCGTGTCCTGTTTCATCTTACCCCTTGTTCATAAACATACTTCAACCCCCACGGCCCATTCATATGTCGCACACAGTCTTTATCTCTGAAGATCCTGACTCACTTTAAGGCAGGACTCAAATCCCCTATTTTTTATGAGTCAATTCTGAACCTCTCACAACACTTATCCCTTCCTTGTTGTCCCCTGATAGCTTTATGTGTACATCTTACATTATTTATATTACCTTTATCGGGGTTATCTCTGTGTGTTATCTCCATTTTTATCTGGTAATGGGTAATCTGATGTCATATATATATGATCATTACCTTTCATGAAGCCCTGTTTTCTCTAAAACTGAAAATAAATTTTGTAAAACTAGAGAACATAATCGTAATGTGTCTATTTATCTTTTTGACCTTTCCCTTTAAATACAAACATAAACTACAAAGTTAGAAGCATTGTATGTAGAGAGTTTGTACTTTATACAATCATTGTTCTTCTCCATCCAAACCATACGCCCACTCCATCTGTCCCATGAGTCCTGATTCACCTAGATTGAACTCATTGGTCCTGTAGGCTGTCTCTCATCCCAGGATCTCAACCTCACTCCCTACATGCCTCTTCAATAAATGTGTATTGGGAAGGAATGACAATACTGCCCGACAGATGGAGAAACCCCCGACCTTCAAGGTAAGGCATGGAGAGCCATGTCTAAGCTGAATTGGTGAGACTTCTAGGAGGGTCCTGATAGCTTTTCTTGGTAGCACTGACCATTCATTCACTGTGATCAAAGTTAGTCTGAAGCATAGAAGAGAAACAATTGGCAGATTTGCAAATTATGGTTCTATTCGGCTTTCATCCACTTCTCTGAGAACCCTCTCTTCACCGTAATCAATGTTGGAATTACAGAGATGAAGGCCTCTCATTCCCCCATAGCCCAATCAAGCTGCTCACAGTCTGATAAGAGTCCAACATGCTCACTGACATTTACAGAGGAGAAGAGCTGTGACAGAAGCCATTTCCAGGGGCTGGGGCAGACCCAGTGTGCTACTCTATGGTGAAGCCCATCTGGGGTCACAGCTCTAACACTCTCATCAGCTCTCAGTCACATGAGAGGCCATAAAGAAAGTAAAACCAGGTCTGTAACATCCCATTCCCACTACGTATAAGCTGTGGGGCTTGAGAACATCTACCCAGTCCTTCTGAGCCTCAGTTTCTTCATCTATATAATGGGTCAATGGCACCTGCCTCACGTGGTTGTCGTGAGTTGTTACTGAGATGATGTGTATAGTACCCAGCATGCAGTGGGGGCCAAGTTCCTGGGAGCTGCTGTTTCCCTATGGCTGGGGCCATGGCTCTCTGCTTATGATTGCAGGTGGTAACACCAGATGGGCAGGGGAAGAACCGAGCTAAGTGGGGCCTGCTGAAGAATATCCAGACTGCCCTCCAGAAGCACTTCTGAGAACCCCCACAGAGCAGGCAGAGCCGCGGAGACGTACCACCAAGTAGACATGCACACACATACATGCACATGAGTATTTTCCTCACCACATCCTTCAGTGAGGTTGCAGATGATGTTTCTGGGACCTCTGAGCTGTTTCACCAGGAGTCTTCTAAGAGCTAAGAAAAGGGGAGAAAAAATCAGAGCTAATAAAAGGAAATGCCAGGTGCCAGGGCTTGCTGTTTGCTCATTATTATGAAACTAAAATACAAAATAGTCAACAAGTCTCTATGCCTTTATTAGCTGAGGCCTAGCCCCAGGCTCAGAATTCTGTAGTGTTCTGTACACGGCACCACCAGTGCTGAGGGGTGCAAAGGGTGCTCTTTGCAGTGAGTCCCCTGGGGGAGCATTCTGACCACTGTCTAACCAGCTGTCGGTATTCGGATGAGTCACTATAGACAGGGAGCTCATTACTTCACCATGCAGTCTACTTCAATATCAAGCAGCCCACCTTGTTAGAATGTTCTTCCCAATTATCGGGCCTGACCTTGCATTCCCACGACTCTCGCCCCATGGTCTGAGGTGTGCCCCTGGGTCCTGCATTTAGTCTGAGAACGCTCCCTCTTCACCTCACCCCGCCTTGGTCCCAGGACAAAGGAAGGGCCCTGGCATGCCTGGTCTGAGGCCCTCCTTCCTTGAAGAAAGGCCTGGAAGAATGGCAGAGTCTCCTGTCAGCTACAGTCAGTCACAATGAGCTCGGGCCTGGCCCTTCAGACAATCATGAAGCCCCCAGGATTTCTTGCCTGACAAAGCCCCATCTGCCTGCAATAACCGTCTCCTGAACCCCATCCCATTTCGGCCTACAAAATGCCACCTGCCTTTCAAGACCCAACCACTCCTTCCAGGAAGCCTCTGTGGGCTCTCCAGGTGGGGATGGCCTGCCCCTTCTCCCCTGGGTTCTCACTAAACACAAATGCCTCCTTCCCCCAACCCCTGTCATCTATTCCAGCCTGTGGCATACCAGCACTCTCTTTTGTCCCCAGTCTCTAGGGCACAGATGGTGGCCCATTCATTTTGTCCCAGTGCCTGGCCCACTGAGGCTTACGTTGCACGTTAGTACCAGGGGGAGGAAACTTCTGCAGCAAGGCAGGCACACTGAACGACCCTCCACACACACACACACACACACACACACACACACACACACACACACACCCCGCCCATGTGTCAGCTTGCACATGAGGGTCTACACACAGATGGGGGAGTGGTCATGAAAGGGCACAAGCAGTCGCTGGTTTCCACCCCCTCTAATCCCACCCTGTTCACAAGCTACCCCACTGGCAGATGTGTGTGGCCCAACTAGCTTCATGCCTAGGACCACTGCGTTACAAGCCTTTATTTCACCCAGACGCTCGGTGTCAGAGCCAGAAAAAGCCCTTAAGGGAGGTCCCCAGAGAGGCTCTTCTAGTAATACAGGATGAAGCCCAGCAGATTCTGGCCCCACCCCCAACAGTATTATCAGAAGGACTACCCCGGGAGCTTCGTTATCATCCTATTACTGCAAATGATGCCTTGAATCCACCATCAGCTTTGGTCTTTCTATATAATCATTTCCGTAAAAAGCTTCAGAATCATCATTAGCACAGGGAGCAAATTAAATGACTCGCCAGCAGGGATCTTACGACTGATAAGCTAAAATGAAATTAAACTAAAAAATAGAATGGTATGAATATTGCATTACAACGATCATACCTGCACACAGAGCCAACGGGAAGGGCCAGAATCAGACCATAGTACCTTAACCTTGTCTCCCTTGCATTCAGCGTCCAAGACAGCTCCAGTCTCTTGCGACACCCACTTAACCAGGAGCTGAGCCATTCAAACCCAAGATGGAATGTCTTTTTTCCACGTGAGCTATAATTGACACTTAACATTGCATTAGTTTTACATGTACAATGTAATGATTTGATGTATGTATATGTTGTGGAATGATCGCTGTAGTAAGTTTAATTAATATCCATCATCACACATGGTTATAATTCTTTTTCTTGTGATGAGAGCTTTCAAGATCTCTCTTAGCAACTTTCAAACACACAATACAGCATTATTAAGTATAGTCCCCGTGCTCTACATTACATCCCAGGCCCTATTTATCTTAGAACTGGACATTTGTACCTTTGATCCTCTTCATCCACTTTGCCCACCCCAACCCCCCAAGATGGGATTTCTTCACAACACAAAACCCCTTAGGCATCATTTAGTCCCCAAGGTTATGATTCCCATGGAGTTCCCCCTCCCAGACCCATCTTGAGGCATAAAAAGGGAGACAAGGATGTGGTTCTAACACCAGATCTTCACTAACTTGTGTGACCTCGAGCAAGTTCCTCTCTCACCCTGGGTGTCAGCTTCTTCGTCTGTACAATGACATGGTAGGATTATGATGGAATGTTTTACAGGTGATCATTAATAAAATGATAATAATGCCTCTTGCCCCTCTCAGGATTATTGTCAGATTCAAATGAGTAATATAAGTGAGAACATGTTACCAAAAAAAATACTGTTTAAAAGTATGACATTTTATAAGGTGCAAGCATGTATATAACCAAAAAATTTATAAATATATACCATTATATTGCACCATAATCTCTCTGTATATCTATGTATTTCAACATCCCTCCCAGCCTCTCTGTAGAGAAGAGTCTGTAGCTACAGGGACATATAGTTGGTGGCAGTGTGGACATGAACTCAACTGTAACTTATAGCATATTAGTGTAGTTGCTAGCTAAGTAAATGGTAGTTTTCTTGTACCTCTTTTTTCTTTTATCCCTCCTTCCTTCCTCTCTTTCTTCCTTTCTTCTTTCCTTCCTTTCTTCCCTCCTTTATTCTCTCTCTCTCTCTCTCTCTCTCTCTCTCTCTCTCTCTGTCTCTGCAAAGGACAATGGCACCCCCAGAACCCCAGCCCCCTATTACAAACCAAGTCCAGAAAGGCGGGTTTGGAGCCGAGAGACAACAGCTTCATTGTCAGCACTGTTAGGTAGGACTAGAGCCCAAGGGACAGGCCTGGGCTGGGGACACACACTCAGGACTCATCAGTGGGCATGACTCAGTGATCTTCTCGAATACCACTGATATCAAGAGCCCTGAACTCAGCTATGCTCTGTAGGGTAACCCAGATGAAGACATGAAGCTACTAGAGCTCCTGTCTCTGGTTGCTTCTTAACCACAAGACAACCATGGGGCAACTGGAAAGCAATTAAGCATTTGAATACATCAGTTTGCTGTGGAGCTATGGCGTGCCCACCCCAGGTGAGTATTTGAGTCACCTATGGAACTTTTTAAAAATCAGATAGACTCCCAGGTCCCACCAATCAGATTATGCTGCATGGGGAGCCGTGGGATGGGGGTGGGGGGGGGTTCTAAATGCATCTGAGTGATTCTGGGAACAGCCCTTTCTCAGACCAACAAGCACTGGGAACCCACACATTGGTGGCTGAGTTGGTGGAGATGATTCCTGGCTGTAGGAGGACCAGAGTCAGCTTTGGAAGAGTGGGCAGAAATCAGATAAGGGGCAGCGAGAGGGACAGCTGCTGTGAGGACAGCCTGCACAAGAGCAGCGGGGCAGGAGGGAACGGGAACCCGGGTACAGTGAGTATTCAAAACACACGCATCGGGAAAGCCAGTGGCTCAGCGGGTTAAGCGCTCACTTTGCAGCCCCAGGAACCGAAGATCAAATCCCAGCCTCAGCCCGTGTGGACCCATGTGCTGAACTGGGCTGTGGCCCCCAGTTTGGTTCTCACTGGAGTGAGCTTCTCATGTGGGAGGCCCTGGCCCAGTTCCCACCCTACGGGACCCCCACCCACCTGTGTGGAATGAAACCATGTCGAAAATTGATGACGTAACAACTATGGAGACTGCTCTGGGCCCTCCCCCTTCTCTCTGTCTCTCTCTGTTTCTGTTTCTGTCTCTCTCTGTCACTGTCAAAAACAATAAAATAAAACTTAAATTAAAAAACAAAACACGCTCATTGATTCAAGTTGGGACCTACAGCACTCCAAACATGAGGGAGACATGGTGAATAAGAAACAGCGCATGTGGGAAAACACAGATATCGTTTAAACTGTTGTCGACAGTTGCCCTACTCCAAAATAAATAAGGGGTGTATGCAAGGAAAAAAGAGAACACGAACCCCAAGATGGTATGGTGCTCCTACACACAAGAATCCCTATTTCTGCCCACTGTCATGTCTTCTTGGTTAAAGCCATCACCAACACCCAGCCCTCACACTCAACTATGCCCCCCCACACACACACATACACACACTGACACAAGCACGTATGGACACATACTTCAACATACACATACATCAATATGCAGACACACACTTGTATACACACAAACACACACACAACACACATGCCACGTTCACTGCCACTGAATCACATCATCCATCTCAAGGTCAGTGAGAAGTTGAAGAACCAGTAGGGACTTTGCCTTGAGGCTTGAAGGACTAGAAGATCAAAGAGGTGTGGTTGTGAGATAATAGTTAAATACCTAGACAGGAGGTGACAAGATGGGAGGAAGGGAAGGGCTGACATGAGGGCTGGGGGTAAAGAGAGTCATTTCTCTGTCACCTGGGTGTCCAAATGATCTGTGATGCCTTTTTCGTTTGAAAAACAACGAGTTTCTTTGCCAGCCATCGACCAGGTGGGGTGGAAATTCTCAAAAAAGCTAACATATTCTAAGGCAAATAATTGACTGAATCTAAGAAAAAATGCAATTTGGGCAGAAGCCCAAGGGACATGAGTTACTGCAAAGCTGAACTGGGCCCAGAAGCTTGAATTTTTCATACGAAGTTGTAGAAGTTAGCAAAATGGTCCAAAATGGAGTTCTTCAGATTGCTGTGAATCTATGCGTGGCTTCATTTCCATTCCTTTAATTCCACTAGGAGCTGCAATTGCTAAATTTTCCTTCAGGAAAAAAAAATCATTTCGCTCAGAAATAATGCTTTCTATATAAAGCTGGAGCTGTTTCAGGGTTTATTTCTTTGATTCTTTTTTTTTTTTCCTTCCAAGAAAGTCAGAATAAAGGGAGTCTTTCATCTGAAGAGATCCAGACATGAGAAGTTTCTCTCTGAGCACCAAAGCAGACAACAGAGTCATGCAGTAAAAGCTGACCACACACCACACCAGCCTGGCCCCAGACCCTTGGAGCAAATGGAGCAGACTGCCTGCCACGGGCTTACACATGCAAACTGGGGGCAGGAAACCAAGTCCGGCCCGTGTGGAGGGTCTGGTGTCCAGGCTCAGTCTCGTGGGATGAGCAGAATGTCCCTGGGGTCATAGAAATAGAAGGAAATTAAAGGATCAGAGAAGTGAGAAGTAGCCTTATTAGGCGAGGAACGTGAATAAAGCTGTACAGCAGGGGTGTGCAACCTTGTGGCTTCCCTGGGCCTCACTGGAGGAAGACTTGTTGTGGGCCACACATAAAATACACTAACACTAAGGATAGCTGATGAGCTTTAAAAAAAAAAAAAAATTCTCATCATGTTTTAAGAAAGTTTACAAATCCGTGTTGGGCCGCATTCAAAGCCTTCCTGGGCCACATGTGGACCACAGGCCGCAGGTTGGACAAGCTCGCTGCAGAGGCTAAACGAGTGTGTCAGACGCCTACGTGCAAAACAGGAAGAGATATATCTAGGCCTCCGCCCCCAGGTCCTGGCCCACTGCTCCTAAAACCCTTGTAAATTCCTTAGGACAAGGAGCATCTTTTGTTCTAATGGGGTGACTCGGGGTGGACTTCTGGATGAGGGCTGGTCACTGGAAAGACCAGACATGGTTAGAAGCTTTACTTTTCAGCTCCGCCCACCTCTATTCTCCAGAGAGGGGGGAGAGGCTAGGAATGGAGCTAGTCTTTGATCACACCTATATGAGGGAGCCTTCAGAAAAATCCCAATAGTGTGGGGTTTGAGGAGCTTCCAGGACATAAACACATCCACAAGCCAGGAGAGTGACACATCCCATTCCATGGGGACACAGTTCCCACTCAGGGCTCTTCTAGACCTCGCCCTATGTATCACTTTATCTGCCTGTTCATCTGTATCCTTTATCATATCCTTTAATAAACTGGCAAACGTGTTTCCCTGAGTTCTGTGAGCTATTCTAGCAAATAACCGAACCCAAGGGAGAGTAGCAGGAACCCTGATTCATAGCTGGTGGGTGACAAATGCAGGTGACAGCCTGTGACTTGTGATTGAGATCTGAAATGGGAGCAGTCTTGTGGGACTGAGCCCTTAACCTGTGAGATCTGTCGCCAACTCCACGTAGATCGTGTCAGAATTGAGATAAATTAGAGGGCACGCAGCTGCAGTTGTGGAGAATCGTTTGGTGTGGGATGAGCTCTTCACTTTTGGTGACTAGGAGTGAAGTGAGGTGCAGCCACAGCGTGTGAGTAAAAAAGAAATACACAGGGGAAGCCGGGACGGCTCAGCGGGTTAAGTGCTCGTCTTGCAGCCCCAGGGCCTGAGAATTGAGTCCCCGACCTGGCCCGCATGGGCCCATATGCTGAACTGGGATGTACCCCCAGTTTTGTTCTCACCAAGGTGAGCTTCCCATGTGTGAGGCCCCCATTTCAGCCCCCAGCTCACAGGGGTGTGCCTCCCATGCGGGAGGTCCCGGCTGGGTTCCTGCCCTGTGCAGCCCCGCCCACCTGTGGAGTGAAACTATGTGGAAAAACCAATGATGTGCAACTATGGAGACTGTTCTGGGCCCTCCCCCTTCTCTCTGTCTCTCTGTTTCTGTCTCTCTCTGTCTCTTTAAAAAACCAATAAAATAAATCTTTAAAAAGAAAAAAAAAAAGAAATACACAGGAGTGTGTTTTTCCTCTTCGATGAATAAGTCTGGATGGGGGGTTGGGGCCCAATTGTACGGGTCAATGAAAACTAGGTCTGAGTTTATCCTGTGGCTAATTTGGAGCCTTTATAGTTGTGGAGCTGAAAATGAATAATAATAGTAATTATAACAGTAATAGCGGACAGTTGTAACCACATTCCAGGCACTACACCAAGCATCTCCCATGTCTTGGCTCATTTAATTCTCACTAAAGCCCTGTGAGGTGGGCACTATCATTATGTCCATTTTTCTGAGAAGGGAACTGAGGCACAGAGAGATTAAGCAGCTTGCCCGAGGTCACACAGCTTGTAAGAGGCACAGAGAGGTTGAGATAAAACACAGGCCGTGTCCTTAGAAGCTGCGATGGGTGAGGTTCCGCCTTCCCACTTGCCCTGTCTCACAAAAGCCAGTCTGAGAAGGAGGCTGGACGGAAATGAGTGGTAGAAGGGGGCTGGTGATGATCCAGGGTCCGGATCAGGGTCCAGCCCTGTCCTCTCAAATCCTCCAGGCGTGGTGTCACTTACACTCTGCTTTCCCTCCACCCTCCGTTATGCTCACACTGGGTCTCTTCCTCCAATGGAAAACTGTGCCTTCCTCAGCAGCACTTTATGAGGTACTGACTGAGTGCCAGGCACTGTGCTCATGCTGGGGACACCGAGGTGAGGGAGACACGGCCCCCCTCAGGAGCGGACTGTGTGAAAAGGGCCACAGGGGGCCGGGCAGGGCCGGAGCAAGAGTCCCACGATGCTCCGGGGACTTCAGGAGGAAACACCCAAGTGACAGTGACGAGGGTGAGTGGAGGGGGACAGAGACATTGGAAGAGGGACACACATCTCCACGTAGGCCCGGAGACGCACCAAGATCCGTGACGAGGTCCAGACAGACGCTTCCCCGGCATTGCTGCGTCATGTCGATAGAGGTTTTGGGTAAACATCCCCTCGCCACACACACGCACAAAGAACAGGTACAGAAGGGCAGGCCACAGATGTCCAAGTGTCAGCTATTTGGTGTCCCTACCTAGTGTTTCTTTTCACAAGTCTACAAGAAGCTGCAGGTCTTGTGTGGAGCAATGGCTAAGCCTTGTTTCATCTAAGTGAGAGTCAACCTCCTTAGGGAACAGCCTGGCACCTCCGAGGGTCTGAAGGTGCGAGCCCACCTTTCAGGCTGGAAGGACCTAGAAGGACCTCATCTCAGGTTCCGCGTATGAAAACGATTCCCTCCATCGATTGTCCCGGCTGTGAAAACCCGGTCTTCCCTCCCAGCTTCCAGAGGAGCTAGGTTGGGAGGGTGAGTCACTGACACATTTGCAACGATCCCCAGGAGGACACTTGGAGCAATTGTCACCATCCTAGGGTGGTGACGCCCCAGAGAAAGCCCCAGCATCCAAGTACCCAGACGTAGGCCTGTGTCCTATCCCTGTCACTCTGTCTCCACAGGACCCTGTCCAGGGGTTTACACTCTGGGCCTCAGGACTTAACTCTGTAAAAGGAACAGAAGCCCCCATTGGAAGGAAGGTCACGGAGACCACAGGGGCAGATGAGCATAGTGCCTGGACTGTGACAGATGCTCAGTGATTGAGATTTGTTGCTACAATTGTAAGGATAATCCACCCAATCGCCATCCTCCCATTCAGCCAAGTCTTAATGCAAGCTGCCTCATTTAAGGACCCTCTTTAAGAATCTGGAAAAGTGACAGACCCTGTCAAAAAAGCACACACAGGATTTTGCGCAGGATTTCGGTGGAGTCAGGAAGCCCCTGAGCCCACCTCGGGGCCCCACCATGGGAGAGTCCAGGGGCTCCAAATTCAGAGGCCTTGCGTTCAGGAGGACTTGACTAGGTCTGAACTCATTTGTTTGGCACGGAGATGAGAGTGAGGTGGTCTCCTTGCCCCTTTTCCCAGGCCAGTCTTGGGAGGCTGGTCACCATACCACCACACATGGCTTGCAGAGATCTCCTGACCCCGGTAGAACCAGCATCAGACCACAGAGCAAGCGAAGAGCTCTAGGAGTTGGCAGGCGCACCGAACATGTGTGCCTCCTGAGGAACTAGCAGTGCCCACTGCACGCACGAGTTTGCATCTTTCAAACCGAGGAAACTGCTTTGGCAGCGCACGCAAAGAGCTACTAAAAGCACAAGCACCAACCTGCGGAGGTACCCGAAATATTTTGACATTTAGGGAGACCCTCAAACTTGACAAGGTCAGAAATCCCTTCTGTGTCTAGCCGCCCTTCCCTGGCCCCCAGTCCGGTGTAGGCATCCGTGACAGGGGGTTGCCTAGGCAATGGCTGAATGGCTGGCCTCCTGTGGCAACTAATATAATTACAGCGGAAACCTTGTAGAGCATAGTTTAACCAGAATCCAATCATGCCACATCCAAGAGCCCCGTTTTTAGCTCCTGCAAACAAATCCCATTTCCAGGGTCGATGGGTCACAGCCACTTTGTCGGTTCTCCATGCCCACACACTCACACACAAAAGAAAGGTTTGGGTTGGCTTTGTTTGTTTGTCTGTGTTTCCTTTTCCTTTTCTCTTGCTCTCTTAAAGTCATAGAAACTGAAATTAGAGAAAACGAGGAGCTAGTTTTTCTTGATGTTCAGATTCGGAGAGCCAATGTTTCAATCCACACCAAAACTGCTCCTCAATCAAAATAGCAGGTTTAAACTGTCTTCAGCCTACCGGACTTTAGCCAATGAGAACATGAAGCAATTTAACAATAGGAACAAACACAGATGCCTCACAGCGAGTTAAATAAGTAAACCTTTTTTACACAGCTGACTCCAAGCCTGTGGTCCTCCCAGCCCTTCCCTTACCCTAATTAATCTTCCAAGGGCTTTTGTCTTGAAATCAGGGTGAAAAAAGCTATCACTCCCTTTTTCCACCTCTTCCCTTAGAAGTGATCACCTGTGTTACCTGCAATTCAGGAAGCTTCCACCAGGGGGTGGTACTCCATTACTGTAGATTCAGCAACAATACCCTGTGTCAGGTAAAGGCAAAACACCATTTGTTCCAATGGCCTCCAGTTGGTAGAATTATGGGATAGATCTTTCTCGGCATCTTTATCCTTTCCCTCTACTTTCAAAAGAGAACATATTTCTTTGATCATCAGAAAAGAAGTAAGTTGAAAATGTTTGAAAGTTATTGCCCAGTAAAATAGTATTACACAAACAACAAAAACAACAAAATGGATTCTGGGACATTCCCTTTTGTTACCACTAGACAGAAGGCTACGTGTTCCATGTGTACAAGAGAAACTCAGGAACTCTGCAAGCAAGTGCCAGCTATAGTTTGCCCATCCCACTAAGGGACTGTTTGTTGTTCAAATGGTCACACTTGTCGCCCTTGCATTTGGCATATTCGTTTGATTCAAAAGAAAGACACCAAATGCTGCTGCAGCAAAGAATCTGATCTCCAGGATGCTGGTGACTGGTCTCTCCTTTGTCCTTGACACATTCAATCAGTCACTGTGGGTCAGTGTGTGTACAACAAAATTGAGAGAAAGGAACGAGTGCAACCGAGGAGTTTTCTTGCCTTTATCTTATTGACTTTTCTCAGGTTTACCATTAGGACTTTCCATTTTCACCTCGGAATTGCCAGTCCAAAAAAAAAAAAAAAAGTGTAATGCCTCTTGCAAAAGCAGCCATAAAGAAATGTTGGATGAAAACATTGGTCCCATGGTGAGAAAAGGATACGTACCTCTTCACCCCTGGATTTGCATTCGGTCATGGGACTTGCTCTAGCCAATGAGATCCTAGCAGACGTGGTGTGAGCGGAGGTTTGAAGTGAGCTTGCATGGTTTGGGTTGTTCTTTTGCACTCTGTCATCTCCTGGGTATAGCTTCCCCAGACAGCTGCTTCGCCTTTAGTTTTGGCGCAGAAGAAACACATAGAACAAACCGAAGCCCAGCCAGCAGCAAGGAGCTAAGACCTCCTAGAACCATTTGAAACTGAGCTGCCCAAACAAGGCAAACCTGTATTATAGCCCCATAGTTGTGCAAATGAGCGCTTCTTTAACATGTCATTGAATTTGGGGTGATTTCTTACACAGCGTTATTGCACCAATATCTAACCAAGACAATGGTAGCAGTTCTTCAGACATCTTGATAATTTATGCTGGGAGTTTGTGACACAGGGATCCCAAAGAGTCATGCCTGAAAAACTATGAGGGTAGAACCTGGCAGTGCCCAAGACAGGGGAAATGGGACAGTGTCAGGCAGGCTGCATGCCACCATCTAATAGGGCAAGGATGGATGAGGTTCCCATGTGACGGGGGGGACACAAGTTTGTGGGCTGAGCCATCCTCATGGACTCTGACTCAAAATTAGCATCTGCCAGGTGGGCAGCTCCATCAGTAAGAGGCTGTGGGTGTGCCTTTGGGGGCAAAGGTAGAGGACTGGACTCTTTCAGGGTTCTGTTCAAGGACGTCTTCTGAGCCCTTTCTCAACGTGCAAGCACCTGTTTGAAGATGCAGAGAACACACATGCTGTTATCCTATATTCCTCTGCTCTAATGTGCTGTCCTTTTCTTGCCAAGCTTTTCTTTGCTGTTTCTTGTAAGGCATTTCCCAGGGGAGTGACAGTGATTGAAATCCTGACCTTGAGTGGAGATTCGCGGAGAACAAAACGTTCCCTGGAGGGAGTTCACAGCACCATCCATCTGCTAGTGCTCCGCAGAACACATGGAGATGCCACATGCGACCCACATTAGTGAGGCTCCGCCCAGAGCTCTGTGTTCTTTACTTAGACTGCAGTGTGTTAACGGAGACAGCAGCCCAGAGCAAAGGGAGCCGTGCAGAAGGCATCGCATGACCTGGGTTCAAAACCACCCTTCCCAGCACGTGACTGTGAGCACTCTACTCAACTTCTTTGAGCCTCCGTTTCTCAGCTGCAAGATGACAATAGTAGCCATCCCTTTTGGAGCTGTTGTGAGGGTCTAATGAGAGAATATGTCCGGAGCCCTTATCGCAGTGCCTGGGACTTTTTAAATTGCTGTGCTTGCTGTTGTGGGCGTTGTGATTCGGTCTGGCTCTGCAAGCCTGTGACTGGTGTGCGCCTGTGTGGAAATGGATGGTGATACTCAGATCACCAGACCTTGGCACTCAGGTAGGAGATCATAGCCGTGAAGTGCTATGAGGACGAAATGAAAAACATATGCCACAATCAACAGTCCCTTACCTGTCATTGTTGTGGGCTCAAATAGTTTCATGCGCGTCACAAGGACGCAGTTATTCTTCTTACCCAGCCTTCCAAGATGCCTAATATTTTCTCATTCGACATTCATTCATTTAGCATAACCACTGCCTGCTCTAAGTGCCTCATAAGCATTCATTGAGTCAATGAGGAACAGAGGGGGAAGGCTTAATGGGCCAAGGCATTTCTAACATAGACCCTGGTGAAACGGACGAGAAAGTTCTCCTGATCACTAATCTCAGACAAGAGTAACTAAACTTCCACCTTGTGTGATAACATTAAAAACTCTTGTTAAAACACGTTTCCATCTGTATCGCTGACATGTTTTCTGAACTAGCCTTGTGGTCCACTCCGCCTCCTCTGACCCAGCCTCTAAATCGCTGCCGGAGAAATCTTTTTACAAATAGATGTGATCATGCCACGCACTTGATCTAATGCCATTTGCTTCAAGATGGATATTGGCTCCTGGTGTGGCATGGGAGACCCCATCATAACACCCTTGGCCCCCTCTTTAGCATCATCTGCTACTGCTGCCTCCAGCTCCCTCAACAACAACCAACATTCTACTCACACCCACAGACTGGCTAGGTGGGGAGTACCCCATTCTCTCTCCACCTATCACCTTCCCAGGAGTTGTCTGTCCCCTTTGTCTCCATCACATGTCATGGAAATTATAGTCTAGAGAGAACTTGCCTCCATCTGCACTATCCTATGATTCCTGTGGGACCAATGACTACAACACTCATTCCTTCTAGATATAAGAATGGGCCTGTGATTGGTCCGGGTATGGTCAAGTGATCCAAATAAGGCAAATCAGAGCCTTCCCTTGTGACTTTATTCAATGAAGTCTTATCTCTTTGGTTAGGATGCTAGAATAATGTACACCAGGGGCTGCCAAAAGTTCTCCTCTCCTCCTGCCTCTAACGCAGAGATACTGTCAGCTTGAGGAACTGAAATAGAAAAGGAAGCAGGAAAAAGAGAGAGAGAGCATGAGAATGAAGGGGAAGAAATATGAATGACGTAGACCTTATCTGCATCGCTGGATGAATATGTATTAGACACATAATGTAATCGTTAGTGTTTCTGTGGGTTGACTGAATGGCTCTCACTTGGGACGCCTCCCATGCAATGGCTGGGGTGGAGACCAGCTCAAGGTGAAGGGGGCGAAATAGCCAAGATGGCTTGCTCGGATGGCTGGCAGTTGATACCAGCAGTTTCCTAGGGGCAATGACACATGCCTTCTCCATGTAATGATGGCAGCTGGGATCTGAGAGGCTGCACCCCAACAGCAAGTCTTCCAGGGGGCCCAGCAGAAGCTGCAAGGCATCAGCTCTGGGAACCTTACATACAGTGTCACTTCCACCGCGGTCTGCTGGTCAAGAGCTCGTCACAGGCAGCCCACCGGCAAGGTGTGGACGGCAGGAGGCCCAGGTCAATGGGCGCCATCTTTGGAGACCAGTTGTGACAGAAATAAATGTTAATTAAGGATGAAAGAGGAAGATTGGCATTTATCAAGTGCCTGCTCTGTGCCAAGCTCTGCAGATGTACTACCCTCTGTAGTACTGTCAACAACCCCAGCAAGGTGTCCTTGCCCCTCCATTTTAAAGAAAAAGCAGCTGAGGTTCAGAGAGCTTATGTGTCTACCCAAGGTCATGCAGCCACAGAGCGGCCAGGCCAGAGTTTGAACTCGGGTCTGTAGGCTTCTGAGCCTGTGGCCCTCCTCAGATCAACCTGGGCTGTGAGGACTCCCCAGGCAGTCATTTCCTGGCCATTCTGCCTCAAGAAACGGAGGGCTTCGCATGCTGGTCGTTACAGTCTCCTCTCCGCTTGAACAAGTTGCCCTTTCACTGGAAAGGGCAATGACCTCCGGCTCCATCCAGTCCATCCCCCGGGCTCCTGCTCTGTCCATGAAGACAGTGAGGCCCACCCATCACGGGGGCCCGGCTCACCTGCCCCCTAACGGCTCAGGACCCTGGTTCTGCCAGGAGCAGGGGCAGCCCTGCTCCAGGTCCTTCCCCCCTCCCCAAATTTCTTCCTTCCCCAGCCACACGGAGCCCCATTTCTCTATGGACTTCCCAGCCTGCTTTGCTGACTGGCTTGGCTAAGGTTCCTGGACTTTTATAGGCATGAGCTGAAGCTGGGTCATTACACCTGAATCTTCTGAAATCCCAGAGACTCAGGGTCCAATGTGATGCCCACAGCAGTGGAGGGGCGCACGTAGCACACGGGATCTGGCACTGTGGATACAGAGCCCGTCCGTGGGAGTTGGAGGTCACACTGGGAGGGAGGGCTTCACTCCAAGGTACCCCAGGAGCTGAAGACTGGGACACGGCACAACTCCTCGCTGAGTGTTCCTTGCATCGGGGCCTGTGGGGAACACAAGGGAAGCCTGAAGAACCCAGCCTCCGAGATCTGGGAGCGTTCAGGAGAGCCCTGGCGTCTGGATGGCTGTGAACGGCTGCGTGAAGTAGCGTCCCCTGTCGCGCTCCACAGCAGATGTTACAGGAGTACAAGCAGCAAGCCCCAGAGGCAGCCCGCTAGAAGAGAACCAAGTCCATTCACCTCCGCTGCGCACCTATTTTATGAGAATGACAAATGGCTCCTACATCAACTTAGCACTCAGCCATCTAGAGTGGGGAGGAGGGCATGGTGGCCTGGAGCTGAGGAAGCAGGCTCTGTCCAGGTGAGCTCACAGGTGGGCCACAGCTGGAGAGAGGAAGCCCACTTGCCCTTGAACACAGGGTGTGGCCAGGAGAACACACCTGCGGGCTCTCTGAGGCACGATGCCCCTCCCCTGCTAATACAGCCCCGCTGGCCCAGGTGCACACCTAATCACATTCGAAGAGGAAGTCCAAGCAGGGTAGACAGCAGATTTGAAGTGTCCCCTGACCCCCTCGGATCTTTTCTGATAGACAAAGGCTGAAGTGTGAGGTGAGAGCCAGAAACGTTCCCCACCCACCTCTACACAGACGTGAGGGCCACACCAGGAACCAAAATGCCAAGGACTTTCCACGGCGGCGCCAACCTTGGTGCAGGTGCCCGGTCTGAATGGTCAGCCCACAGGTATGAAGTCCTCAGCCTCCCTCAGCAGCTTCCTTCTCCTTCAGAATGAATCCCTGCCCCGGAGTCCAGGGGGAGCCCCATGGAAGAGGAAGAAAGACCCCATGAGCTCATTGGCAATCCTGGTTCCAGGAACTGCTCTGTTTGCCCCACATTAGGGCGCTGATCCCCTTGCTTCTTGCCCTGGATGACAGGGGCCTGGGAAAATAAAACCACTTGTTTCCAGCCTCTTCCGAGAGCACAGCGCACCTTCCTAACTACCGCAGCTCCTGTGCCCATATTGTCCCGCTTTTATGCTGAAATGAAGCTGTTCTCGTTCACTTTCCTCATCTGTTTGGTGAGGGCTTGAACTATTATAAATAAACGTTCCTCCCAGATCTTAAATCCATGATTTTTTATGTCAGAGTGATGGAGTGATGGTAAAATAGATTCACCCATAGGGTATTGCCTATGATTTTTCTTCATTACCATGAGTCTCTGCCGCTTTCAATCCCAGGAGTCATTATGCTTTCAGTGGTAACGGTTTCAGTCCTCGTTCTGCCACTGTGTCACCTTGGGCAAGTTACTTAACAGCTCTGAGGCGCTGTCTCCTCATATGAAAATGGGGTTGACATTAGTCGACTCACAATGTCATTACAAAGATCAGATGAGATCATGTCTGCCAAGCACCCAGCTCTGGACAGACACAAGGGATGCTCAGCAAATGTGAATTCTCTGCTGGCTCCTCCCGCAGTCCACGCTCATAAGGAAACCCCCACAAGAACATGCCCACCTCCCCCGCCGCCAGCCCCTTCTTTGCAGGTGCCAGGCTTCTTCTACCCCGTCCACCTCCTAGCCTAGCTGGTGGGGTGCCCTCAGCCAGCTCTCACCAGCTTGTGAGAGTTGATGGCATCCTTCCCAGCTCTGTGTTCAAGAACTGCATTCTGATAGTTTGATCTTGGCCAGGGTGGTCTATACTGTGCAGTCATCAGCAATGCTGCAAACCAAAGTTTCCAGCGCCCCGGCCAGTTTGCCAGCACAACCCTGCTGCCAGGCTCCCCTTCTCCACCATCCTCCCACCCAGGCCGGCCTTGGGCCCGTAGACGGGGTTGGTAGGCTGGACACTACGGGGAACGTCAGCCGTAAAACACAGTTTTCCCCCATCTACACAGAGTTTTCCCAGCTGGTGACATGGAGCCAGTGGGAGGCCTATTGATAGCCAGCCGCCACTGATTTTCTAGCAAGAGGAAAACCCAGCAAAAAGAACGAGAGGCCAGTGGACCTGTCATTGGGTCAGACAGCCCCGGTTGGAAGCCAGCTGCCAACAGTGGGCTCAAGCGGAAAAGCTGGCTCGGAGGACAATGCGGGCTGTCCTGGAATAAGAGCACCTGGTTGCTTAAACGGACTACGCAGACAGTTCTTTCCTCTCCATGAACTGAGAAGAAGATTTCCTGCAGAAAATTTTAAGACAGATAAACTATATGTAAAGACTGGCCAAAAAAAAAAAAAAAATCAAAGGCCACAGATTGCTTATAATGATATATACACTTACATGGCCCTGCCGTTCACCAGGCCATTTTAAACACTTCACAACTGTTAACTTGTAAGTGCGTGAGATGAGCACTAACATTAGCCCCATTTTATAGATGAGAAAACTGAGGCAGAAACTCTGTGATGTCAAGAAGTGCAGCCTTTGACAAGGTAGCCCCAGACAGACACCTGCTGAGGCCTCTGCTGAGGCTGAAGGAGATGGGGTGAGGAGGGGGTCTCCCCGAAGCTGCTGCTTCTCTCTGATCATCTTCTCTGCCCGGACCACCCACCCCTCCTCGTTCTGGCAAACTCCTGCTCATCCCTCACATTCTCAAAAGCTGTGGCAGAAGGCGTTTGCTTTTCCTCTCTCGGCCCTCTTTTCTTCCCTGCTACCCTCCTCCTGGAGAAGAGATTACTGTCACGATAGCTCGTCAATGTACGGCTCAGAAATGCTGTTGATGGCAGGAAGAGAGAGGCTCACATGTCTTCCAGGGCTCTCTAGAAGATTCTGGAAGCTCTAAGCCTCCTGAAGGGTTGCACAAGACGCAGGGTTCTCCAGCAGGACCCTGAGGAAGGGTGTGGCTCTAGAGGAGAAGGCAAAAAGGAAGGAGGCAGCAGGAAGGAGCTCCGCATGGGGCCGTGACACTAATCGGTGACAGAACAGCAGGGAAGCGCTTCACCAGCGACAACAAACTCCCCGATGTCGATGTCGTAGGCAAAACAATTACCAACAAACTCCAACAGGACAGCGGGATATAAAGTGAAATGTGAAAATCAAAGAGTGTCTGCAAGTATTATTTATGTGAAAAGCAAAAATATATATAGATATAGATATATAGATATAGGGATCAAGGAATAAAAAAGAACATAAAACTTTAATAAGTCAGCCAAACATTGCTTTCTACATGAATAGAAAAATTAATCTAAAAGTATAAGAAAATGGAAAAGTCGATACTCAATGATCATGACCAAAAGCTATATTTTAAATACTGAGCCACGAGTCAAGAGAAATAGAAATAAATAACTCCATTTAGGCTTTTACTTGATGACTATGCAATTTTCATGAAATTAGTAGTGACACTTAAAAATCAAATCTTGAAACAACTATATATCAAAACTGCATTGCGACTGTCCCTATAAAGAAAATATATTTGTAGCTCCTTTTCACCCATCCACCCCACCCCACCCCCAACTTTTTCTTAAATTAACAGACACAACTTTCTTTCATTTGAAAAAAATTAAGTTTTGCTTTAACCTTAACCGATTCCCAGGGGACCTGGGGACCAGGCAGGCTCATTTCTTCATTCATATACACACACTGTCTTCTGCATAACAGGAATCATACTCTCCATATTGTTCTGTGACTTAACATCTCAGAAAATCACCCTGTTGATACATATGGATTGACAGAAGCCTTGTTTGCCATTACATTGCATTCTGTAACGCAATGCAATCATTCCCTATTTTAAAAAATATATGACATAGTTTCCAATTCTCTACTAATGCAAATGATTGCCATGAACTTGGATGTGTTTGTGCTCATTTAAGGGCTGCTACAGGATAGATTCCTAAAAATGAATTGGTAGGTCAAAAGGTGTGAGACAGCACATGCTGTCAAATTTCTTTCCAATAATAAAGTAGCGCTGAATCTCGCATTAACAAGGCATGTGAATTACTGAATTTATAAAAATAATTTGAGGAGAATTGCTCTCTTTAAAATACCGTCTTCTCCCAGCTAGAACACAGTATGTCTGAGCATTCAGACTTTTGCTCATTTTAAAGGTTTCTCAATTGACTTCACTACATGTTATATTTAAAATACCCATGTCATCTCATCTTTTTTTGCCTGTATTACAGTATCGACTCTCTTCTCCTGTGGCCTTCTCTCAGAAGCCTTTGCTCTCTCCTCACCCTTCTTGCCTCTAACGGACAGCGCTGAGCACAACGCCCGGAATCACCTGAGGCCTGACAGCCTCCTGTTGGGAAGCCAGCTTCTCATCACCACCAGGCAGAAGCACGTGTAATGTGTCACGAACTGGGCTAAGCAGTTCACATTCATGGTGTCACTTAATGCTGATGTCATCCCACTGGAGAAGTTATCATGATTCCCATGTCTCCAGTGAGGACACTGAGGCGCTCCCAGGTCCACACAGCTAATAGGTGAGGAGCTGAAATTCTAGCTGCTATCAGATTGTCACAAACCATCCTCCTCCTTCTGCTATGACACCTTCTGAAGGACAGAAACTCATATTCTATTCATCTCATCATCCTTTCTTCCCGCACAGTGTATGATGCATCATACATCCTTGCCCAATGTCACCCTTTTGATAGGTCACAAGTGTTCCAGATAGTTCCCTGAGCTTGGACAAACCCACCAGGTCTCCTACCTGCAGTCTCTAATGTCTGGAAGATGCTTGTAATAATAACACAGGGTTAGGGTTTCAACAATGGTAAAGAACATTCCAGCAGGAGGCAGGAGGAGGCTTCTCGGGTACCTCATCTCACATCCTCTTTGCCTGATTCATACTCCACCATTATAGTAGCCACCAGCTCAGACACCGTCCTCCCTAGCCGGCTCTCCCACCTCCACCCCTGCCCTTGAACCACCCGGGGCAACGTAGGTAGCAGCCACTCTGCAGCCGGAGTCAGGCGAGAAGGGCGGCTCCTCAGACCTTCCCAGCAGGCTTGAGCCACTGCACAAGCAATGACCAGCGTGACGAACACACCCTTGGACTGGCTTTCCCGCCTTCTCTGTCTCCCGCCCCTGCTCCCTGGACCCACTTCCTCACATAAACTACCTGCACACAGACTCTGCTCTTGCACTCTGCTTTCTGAGGCTTCCTACTCCAAACAGCCAGAGAACACACTACATCCACCAACTCACACGGGCGCTGCACACATGTGCGGACCCGCACATGGACACCGCACACATCAGCTGAGATCCTTCAGGGTTTGCTTTCTGCTTATCCTCATAAAGGAACTCAACTGTAGTCAAGGAGAATGGAGCATTTGTCCTTTCAGCCTCATGATGCCAGGGTTTCTTATGTTACAGTAGATTACATCACTAAAACTCCAGGCCGCTTAGCTAATGTCCGTGAAGCCCACGCCACGCTGGTTTAAGGACAATCTTTTTTTTAATTCTCTATCTGCGCCTAGCCCCACTTATGGGAGGAAGGAAAGCTCAAGGTCAAAGAACCAGTCGTGGGTTTGGTGACCAACAATATACTACACCTTACTAATAATGAAAGGATCGCTCAAATGGCAGAGTCGAAGCTATGGTCAAACTCTGTCTGATGCGTAGTGTGACTCTAGCAAGCCACATAATTGATCTGAGCCAGTTTCTCCATCTGGAAAATGAGGGTTCTTTCCCCAAAACAGCCTGGAATTCCCATTTGTAGCTAATTCACAATCATTTCCCCAGTTACTCAGAATATCGATACCTTGTTTCTCAGTGGGGAGAAGAAGGAGGGATTTTAGACAAGGCACTGAGCTGGCTGTGACCTCGTGACAGCCCTTATCTAAGGTTCACAGCCGCCTGCGTTCTCTGCTCCATTTTATAACGTGACCACTGGAACGCAAGTGCCCATGCACTGCTCTCAACATCCCTCCAGTGGTCAGTGCCAGTCCCAGGCCTTGAACTGGTGAGGCTGAGCCTAAACCTGCGTGTTTCCCACTGTTCCCCTGGGCGACTAAGGGTGTGGGAAGCAATATGGTGCACGGCTAGCGTTCCAAGAGACCTGTGGGTCTCAGCTCCCCTGCTAAAGTGCGAGCCCCTTAAGGGCCAGGGACCCATGGGTGTAAATCCTCACTTCAGTCCGTGGATTACTTTCCTCTGGATGCTGTAACAAATTGCCACACACTTGGTAACTTCAAACCACACACTTCTATCCTCTTTACAGTCTGAGGTCAGAAAGGCAAATGATTTCACCAGCCCAAACCCAGGTGTTGGCAGAGCCAGGTCCCTCCAGAGATTCTAGAGAGGCGTTTCCCCCGCCTCCCAGCCTGCACAGCGCATTCCTGGCTCCCAGCCCCTCTCTCTGGCTCAGAAGTCTGTATCTTCTCTCTCTCTCTCTCTCTCTCTCTCTCTCTCTCTCTCTCTCTCTCTCTGAGTCTGACCCTGCCTCACTCTGCTTCTGGCAGACAGCCTTCTTCTCTTCTGCCTCCAGCCAGGCCTCCTTCCCTCTTTTAAGAAAATGTGGAGAGTTGAGGATAATCTCCCCATTTTAAGATCCTTAACTTAATCATATTTGTAAAAAAAACAAAAAAACCTTTTCCATATATGGTAATATTCACAGGTTTCCGGGATTCGGGCCTGGATGTATCATTGCACTGAGATTAGATCCGGACAGATAGGTTTGGAAGAGTTTGGGTTCAACTCCCAAGTTCGGAGCAAAGCAGTCTCCCCAGCGGGCTCTGTGGTCTCTGACTGGAACAACGGCGCCCCCTGGTGGCCACAATAACCTCTGTTTCGGAGGGTTTCCTTTGAGGCACATTTCATCAACTCCTGAAGCCTTGTACGTGCTGGGGCCAGAAATGCAATGATGATTGACGTCTGCTAACTCCTCCCTCGGGGGCTTGCTGGCTGGTGGGCCTCACTCGTCCAGGTCCCATGCCTCCCGTCAAGGACGGCCCGCAGGAACTACACGGTGGGCTGCAGGGACTGGCCTTTCCGAAGCCCAGAGCTGACACTAATGCGGTGTCTGCAGCGTGGAATTTCAGGTCACGAAATGGCCTCTGGGACCCGCCTGCTCTCTGACGCCTTAAGTTCCTTCCACAGCTGACAAATCCTGTTCTCGTACTTATTATACTTACTCGTCAGCACATATGTACCATTTGCCTCCATGAACCAGACCCTGTGTTTGGGACTGACACACAGAAATGTTCAGGGACCAGCCCCTACCTCCCACGCCTGACCTGTGCGGACCTCAGAGTCCTCTCCCAGGGCGGTCCATCATCTTCCAGCTCACCTCCCCCAGCGCTCTGCACCCTCTCCCCACCCCCACTGTTCCTGCACACCTGTGCTCAGTCCCACCACCACACCTTTTCTTAGGGGCGCTACCGGACACACCTCCCCTTGCGCCTCAGGAATGCCTGCCTCTGGGGGCTCCAGGCAGGGCGGGCCAAACTAGTGCTGTCAGAAAGCAGTGACTTCCCACGGCAGATGTGAGCAGCCCCACACTGTGACTACAGCTCCAGGTGACGAGGGACGCTGGACCTGGGAGGAAGGGAGACAGCAACTCAAGGGGCAGAGGCGGGTGGGACGTTCTCTAAGCAAAGGTTGCTAGATGTAAACCAGGCCACAGGGTTTGCATCTAGCAACCATTAGGCCTGAGAAGACTGTGTGTTTTACCCTGAAACTCAAGAGAAAGTGGGAAAGGAAGAGGGGAGTTCTACGGGGCAGAGGCAGGGGGGCTCTATAGGGTAAAGGGGGAGTAGACATGTGCCCGGATACAATGACTGTAAGGGTGGGAGTGACTGGTGTCCAACCTTAGACTACCTGTATCACTGGATGGAAATCTGTCTTCTACCCGCCTCCAAATCATCAAGGATGGCTCCTGCAATCACATGAGTGAACACCTCGTGTGCATAGGTTTTACTTAAGATCAGGGCATTACTTAAGAAAAGGAATGTGTTTCCATGTCTAGGTCAAGAATATGTCACATGGGGAAAGCACTCACAGACCCAAGAACTTGAATGATAAGAGGACAATGGATGCATAAGTCCCCTGGAAATTCATAACATCCAGAGGCAGGCTATGAGCTTCCAAAAGACATCAAACAGGATTCTAAGCCCATCTAAGGGCCCAGGGGCCAAGAATCCCAGCAGACATCTGGTCTACCCAGGCATTTTTACATCCTTTCTCCGATGTCAAATATAGGGGCCCATTTTTCTGTCTATTATTTCTCTGTTTTCTCCTTGCTCCTAACAACCCGGTCTTGAGATGTGTTGCTATGTGAAGGGACCGGTGTAGTGTTATGAAACAAATAAAGGCTTTCGAGCTAGAAATGTGTGAATGCCAGTCTCAGTTCCCCTTCTTCCTATCTATGGGACCTTAGCAAATGGCTTACCCTCTATAAGCCTCAATGCCACCTCTGTAAGGCGGGGTTGTTGGGACACTAAGAAATAATGTACAGAAACAATGCTTTTGAGGGGCATAAGCTTCATCGCTGTGGCTGGGAGCTCCTGGTTTGTTGTCATTACCTAGTGAGCGCTGGTCCAGGGAGGGAAAAGGGAACCCAGTTTTGTGGGGAAGGGCTTACACCCCAAGACTAAATCAGCAGGACAAGCCCTAAGGATGAGGTGGCAAGTGTCTGGCACTTAGGTCTGGTCACAGCCCCACATGGAATCAGAAATACGTGCTCTTACTTCGCCATCAGAACTTGAACTTCAACATGGCAGGAGTCTCTGGGCTTGTTATCTATTTGTGGGGTGAATCTAGACCCTTGCTAGCAATGTCATGGACACTTTGTGGGTTCTTTTCCTACTATGGCTTCTCTGGGAATGGACCCTTCCTCAATCTGTCCATAGGGTTGTAGCAGAAGCTCCATGTGATAATGCCACCCCACCCCACCCCCGGGCCCTGCTTACTGTGGACTGGTCCAGGGAAGCACACTGCATTCGGGGAAGAGGTCAGACTCTCTGGGTGGCAGGTCTGCACCATGTGAATTTGGGAGCTGGAAATGGTGACCCGCCGTGAGAACTGGGGAATAGAGAAGGTTGGGCCAAGGGAAGACAGAAGAACAAAGAGAAACGTGAGTGACACATGGAAGACTCCCAGCTTGGCATAGCCCCACGGGCCAGCCGTGGTCCGTCTCTGAGGCTGGATTCAGCCACACACCCTGAGATGTTGCCAACCAAGTCCTTTATCATGTGCAGTAGATGTAGTAATGCTTCCAGAACTGACAGCCAGAAGAGGCCCAACTATCATGCAGACCAAGGTTTGGGTGGGAGGAGAGGCATGATGACGCTGAACGCATGTCTCCCCAGTGATTCTTTTTTTTATTTTATTTATTTATTTATTTGTTTATTTTTGACAGAGAGAGAGAGAGACAGAGAGAGACAGAGAGAGACAGAGAGAGACAGAGAGAGAACTAAACTGGGGGAGCTCCCAGTTCAGCATATGGTTCCGCACGGGCCGGGACCAGGATTCGATCCCCAGTCCCCGGGGCTGCAAAGTGAGCGCTTAACCCACTGAGCCATCCTGGCTTCCCCTCTCCCCAATGATGAGCAAACTGCCCCCACACTCAGCAGTTTGGGAAAACCTCCTTGGGTTCTGTACACCTCATGAGCTGATGTGTCCCGTGGACAATGATTCCACACAAGCACAGACATCACATTTTACTACTTAATAGGCTCCTTGTAGAGACCTCCCTCCACAATGAGAACATTTCCTCTTACAGGAGCATAATAAGAAAGGAGTCATTCATCCCACATGAAAAACAGACACTAAAAAACGGAAACCCTGTCAGGCAGGCTGCATCGCAAGCTGCGATTAAAGCCTCCAGATTTTTTCCCCTTTAGTGTGAGCACATATGAATTTCAGCCCAACAACAAGCGGTATTACAGAATATCTGATAGATTCCGCTTTGAACGAAATGCCAAACATATTGTAAAAGTAGAATACGTATTGCCTACATTCTAGGAAAGTTTGGTCTTTATTCAAGAAGTCACAGCACCTCATTTACAACCTTAACTCAAAACTAGGTCTTCCTCATCAGGGAAATGACAATAAAACCGGAGTCTACTATCTTCGTTTTACTGGTGTGTGAGATATCGTTTGCAGAAGAGAAGCCAGACTCCTCTGAAAAGGGTTGTTTCCTGTCCCCAGCCCACACCCCCTGTGATCAGTGGTGTATTTGTGCCACTGCATCAATGCAACGACTGGGCCCCGCACTGGGGGCTGAGAATAGAAGCAAGATGTGGCCCCCACCATCAAGGAATTCACCAGCTCATGAAGAATGACCCTCAAGTAAAAAGACAATTATCTTTAGCCAAGAAGCTGTGGGTACATGAAAAAGAGGCCTGGGTGGGAGGGATTGTAGAAGAAGGCTCCAAGAATGAGCAAGGTTAGTCCTCAGAAGAGGGCAAAGGCCTTTGGGCACAGAGAGCCAGGTGAGCAGGGCACAGGTGTGAGGACCCTGGCACCCAGGGGAAGGCCATATCCAATGGGCAGCTCTCCACCCGACCACACTTGCCCAAGGGCATGCAGGGACCTCTGCCCAGCACCTGAGAGACCCAGGAACTAGGGCTTTCCTGCCCTGAGAGGCAGGGGTGTCCTGAATGGTAAGCAGGCCTGAAGACAAGAAACACGAATTTCCTTAGTGGTCTGACGTGCTCCCAGAGACGGCTCTGATCCAACTGAGGAGGGGCATAGAGGGTGAGCCCACGCTCTGATGACTTCAAGGGAGTGGCCAGGAGATCTCAGCTCAAACCCATCAGTTTGGACCACTCTGTGACAGGCACCACCATTGACCACCATCCAGGGCCTCTGCTGACCTCAGACAGTGGGACTACCACTTTCTACCAGATCAGGGCGTCTTCCTTGAATCTGTTCCTTCTTTTGTACCCTTGTCCCAACATTTATCAGCCATTCCTCCTACCTCCGAAATATACTCCACCTCTCTCTCTCTCTCTCTCCCTCTCCCTCCCAACCCCTCCCCCCATTCATCATCACATCTCCTTCCCTGACTCTACAGCCCCTTTATAAGGACCCTTGTGGTTACAATGGGCCCACCTGTCTAATCCAAGATCCAAGATAATCTCCCCATGTCACGATTCCCAATCACATCTGCAGAGTACCTCTGCCATGTGGGGTAAGGTGTTCACAGGTTTTAAGGATTAGGACAAGGACCTCTCTGGGGGCCCGTGTTCTGCTACCACATAGCCTAGCTATTAGGGCAAACATTTCTAGGATTCAAACCCAGCTCTTGTTCTCAGAATCTAGGTTTGGTTTGGTTTTGTTGTTTTCTGCACTACTGCACTTGTCTTTCTAATATATGTGCATATGTTGGTAGAAACACATTTGAAAACACTAAGAAACAGAAAGTGAGCGGTGACATGTGGGTGGGAAGCGAGCTCACACGATTGCGTTTCCCTCCCCTGAGTCCCCTGCAGACAGTCCCAGCGCAGGTGAGGAAGCTGCCCACGTAAGCTCTCACCCAGACAGACCCTGGGGAGGTCCACCTGGGGAGCACACGCAGCATCTCAGGAGAGACAATTTCTCCAGCAAGGACAATGTTCCCTGGCCGTGCTGGCTCTTTACTCCTGCACAGATGGATAAACAGATATGGGATTCTTATTAGCAAGAAGAATCTCCTGCACAGAGTTTCTCCAGGAAGACATTCAGATAATCCAGCAGCAGCAATCCACTGCCAACCTCTACCAACTCTTCGTGGTGAACTTACACAAATCAAGCACAGAGGACCCCAGAATCCCACAAAAGCTTGTTCTGTGAGGTGTTGGTTGATGCAATGCTGCACAATCCACTATGTAGGGGGTTCTGCTTACCCCACCAATTCCACCTTGTCCCACCTGAAGCCCCAAGACCCTCAGCCCCTCCTAGAGGTCATCATGGTCGCCTCCCAGGGCAGCACCCTGGGAGAGGACAGCAGGGACACCCACGAAAGACACAGGACCCACCAATCCCAACTGGTGTGCTCCTGAGTCCAGGGCTGAGGGGCTGCCACCCTCCTGTCCAGCCGTGATGAGTGGGGTTGGGGTGTCCGAGCCTGAGCAGGGGGCAGACACATGGCCCTTCCTGTTCACGGATATGGCACAAAGAGCGCAGGCGTTGTCCCAAAGTCCTCATGAAACTTCTAGGCCAAAGCCAGGACCCCATCCCAATAAACCAGGCAAGACACAGGCGGATGGGGCCAGTGCATGGCCCAGAATAGGCACTAAATGCATGTTGTTACTACTTCATGTGCATCAGCTCATGATCCCACATGACAACCTTATGAGTTCAAGTACTCTTTTTTGTTTTTTTAATGTTTTATTTTTACTGTTTCACAGAGAGAGAGAGACATACAGAGAGAAGGGGGAGGGTCCACAGCAGTGTCCATAGTTGTACGTCATCAGTTTTCCACATGGTTTCCTTCCACAGGAGGGGGTGGGGGGGTGTGCAAGGCAGGAACTATGCCCAATCCTCCTGCATAGGAGGCACACCCCTGCGAGCCAGGGACCTCCCCCATTGGAGGCACACCCCTGCGAGCCAGGGACCTCCCCCATTGGAGGCACACCCCTGCGAGCCAGGGACCTCCCGCATAGGAGGCACACCCTGGGAGGGAACCAAACTGGGGGCCTCCCACAAGGGAAGCGTGCCCCAGTGTAGCCTATGAATTCCCATGGGCCGGGCCGGGACCGGACTCCATCCCCAGACCCCACCGCCACAGAGCAAGCGCTTAACCTGCTGAGCCACCGCAGCATCCCCTCAAGTCTTCTTCTACCCATCGTACAGGTGAGAAAACCGAGGCTGGGGCACTCGAGGGCTCCCACCACCACACTGGCTGCGTTTGCACTTAGGCTTATGCCTGCCCACACACCGCATGGGTGCTCTCTACACATCACTGCCCTCTTGTCTGTCTGCTCCTCTGGGCCACCTTGATGCTTCACTGGGGGAGATTAGGGACATGATTCCCACCCGAGGAAAGCACTGGGCGCTGTCCTTCCCTCTGGGCTCTCTCTGAGGCTGAGGGAAGGACCCTGGAGAAAGTCCCCGAGCAGCACACAGTACAGGAGTCACGTGTCCCCTCCAGCCGGCTGTGGCTTCAGGCCTCTCCCCAAAATGGGCTTCACCCACCCTCCATCCTCAATGAGTCAGTCCAATCCACCACCACCTGCAAAGCCTGTGGCAGCCCGGAGGACATTCCGCCCCAAGCGGCCCTGTGCCCAGTGCCATCCACATGTTTGTCACCGCCCAGCCCAGCCCAGCCACTCAAAAGCGATTTGCCTCCCAGAACTCGCCCAGTCCTCCCCGGCAGTCTTCAGCCCAATAGATTATTTGAGATGTTTTTACAACATAAAAATCCAATCCTTTATAGCAGGCAATCAGCAGTCTTAAAATAATTACCCGTAACTAAAGAGAAACCAAAGTAAGATCAAATGAAATCTGATTAATGGTGGTAAAGACCCGTGTTCTTTAAATAATTCCTTAGAAAACATTTCAGTGGGATAATCTCCCCATGAAAATATTTCTTTAGGGGCTTAAGATAAATAGAATTTTTATTTTTTTCAGAGCACCTCACCATTAAATTACATAGCATTTGGGGGAGATTCTGGTTATTTTTCCTAAGTAGAGAATTTTCTGTGTGCTTCTGTTTTTCCTCAAGGCCATTACAAAAAGAGAATAAAGTTTCATTTTCCTCTGCAATTATGTAGCTGTATTATTTTTGTAATAGGCTTACCAAGAACAAGCTTCCGAAACACAATTCTCCAGCCGAAGTTCACAGGGTTGAAATCAAGAGATAAATCCTCTTGGCTTCTTACTCGGCATTTTTGTAAAGGTCAATGTTGATGAGAATTCAGAAAACCCAATTTCTCCTCTAGGTCCCAGGTTTCTAGGATACACCTGGTAGGGATGTGGAGCAGGGCCGAGCTGCTACATGAGTGAAGTGGGGGCTAGAAAGGCCCAATTCCTACCCCATCTCCAGTCCCCACTGGCCTCATGCCTGGAGCTCTGGTGTCATGTAACAACATAGGGGTTGGGAAATTTAAAGATGGAAAAACCTGAGGGGCCTCCAGTGTGGGAGGTAAGAACCTTCACCACCCTGCCAGTTACCAGTTGCGCTGCATTTCAGCATATGGGTTTGCACGGGCTGGGGCCGGGATTCGATCCCCAGACCTTGCAGTTGCAAGGCAAGCGCTCAGACACTGAGCTATCCCAGCCTCCCCAGTGCAGGGCCTTTCCTCCTCACCGAGTCTGCAGCCAGATCTGCCGTGAAGGGAAAGCATTGTCCCCACCTTTGCCAGCCCTGGGAGCCAGCCCACCTGAAGGTGACAACTGATTCATTGCAGTGCTGTTTTGACATGTTTGTCTGCTTACACTTGAGGTTGAAGAGCATTTCGTATTGTTTCCCGGCCTTTAGCCTATACATCGCCACCTTCTCGGCGTGCACATACCGCTGCTCGATCGTTAGAAGCTTGTTCTCCAGAGGAAACGGACTTCAGATCTGAGAGGCAGTGCCGAGGAGTCAGCTGTGTTCCACGCCTGCATGTGCCGCCAGAGACGCGAGTTTAAAGGGGTCGAGGCAGCAATTTCTCCAGGGCCTTGGGGATGGATCCTCTGCTCCCTCTGACTCTGAACTTGAGGAAGATGGAAGCCAGAGGCAGGGCTGGTTAAGGGTGCTTATTCTCCATGCACAACTACGCTCCCCCCTCTCTGTCCTGTGCCAGGAGGCTGACCTCTAGGGACCTTAGAGCCGCTCCTTCAGCCCCTCCCTGGGGACAGGGGCAGAGGGCTGCCAGAACAATCTACTACCGACGTGGGTGGCTTAAAATGACAAAAGTGGACTCTGTCACAGGAGGGTGAAAATCCAAAGTCAAGGTGTTGTTATGGGGAAGCTGGGATGGCTCAGTGGATTAAGCGCTCACTTTGCAGCGCCGGGGACCAAGGATCGAATCCCAGCCCCAGCCCATGCGGACCCATGTGCTGAACTGGGAGCTCCCCTAGTTCAGTTCTCTCTCTGTCTCTGTATCTCTCTCTCTCTGTCAAAATAAATAAGTAAATAAATAAATATTTAAATAAAAAAGAAAAAGGTGTTGGCAGGGCTGTGCCCACGTGTCCTGTGCTCCCAGTGGTCGCTGACAATCCTGGGTGTCCCTGGGCTGGAAGACCCACCGCTCCAATCTCTGCCTCCTAGAGAGTTAGCCCTGTGCTGTTGGCATATGACAGGGACAGGGACCAGTGTGACACCTCAGTCTAAAGGCATGCATGAGAGACTTGGCTTGCAGTGACCTGGGAGAAGTTGCCCTCCGCCAGCAGTGGAGCAGAGATGTACATGGTGTTTTACCCGCTGGGCTTCATTCTGGAAGCTGAACGGCTTGTTTTGAAAGACCAAGAGCTGCTTCTGTCTCAGGAAGAGCCACCCTCAGCAGGTGAAAGCTTTCAGGTAAGAGTTCCCCAACCCTTCACCTTCCACCCAACTCAGGAGGAGCAAGGGGCAGCCTTGCAAAGAGAGTGCAGTGGTGAGAAAGCCGATCTCAGGCAAGAGCAATGCCGACTGTAGATGCTGGCTGTACCCCCAAGGCCCTGCCCTGCACCCCCAACACAGTCCCCATCCTGAAGTAAGCTCAAAACTGGAGAAGTCGAAGCTAAACGGAAGTTCTGAATTTTGGTGACTGCTCTGGAGTGAATATTGCAATGATTAAGATGAGACCGTTCTTATGACTGAAAGAGAACAAAGGATGTTTTTCCCTAAGAGTGACGGGGAATGTTATGAGTCTTCACAGTGGAGTTTATCCAAAAAGCAAGAAGGAATGGTCCACAGAGCAGGTCTGATGGGACAGTAGGTGGAGAAAAATAAATAAGTAAACAAATACTTGTCACCAGCTAGCACCATGCTGTGTGTTTGAGAGAAGGAACAAGAACTAGAGACGTGAATTGAAATATACATCAAATAAAATCAGAAAAGATGAGGTGTATGCAATAGAAAGATGAACAAGGCACCGCGTGTATAAACATAGAGTTCACCAGTTCATACACAGGGAAAAAGTTGGACCACAAATATGGTTCTGAGTCTCCTGGCAGCCAAAGTAAAACAATCAATTACGAGATTGAATCTGTCCATGAAAAACAAAGCATAGTAGTTTTTCATATGAAACAAAGCCCGTCTTGTGCTCAAGCCTTGCATTTTTCATGTGGCTCTTCAAACAGGCCCCACTGATTTAGTGGACAATGTCCTCAGCCACCAGCTGTGATAAATATCGTAGAGGGCTTCCCCCATCGTTTTCTCACATCATCTATCAAAGAAAGCCAACAGCGGGGCAGAAAAAGCACGTCAGTAGGAAGCTAACACAGTGGATACTAGTAGGAAGTGCCTCGTAGTCCAGCTCGATAGGTTTCTACTGTTTGGGTTGGAGCAGCCATTAGAACAGGGCACACCTGAGGAATTTCACAAAGTGGGAGACGGGGGCAGGGGCAGGTGGAAGGGCCGTCATTTTTCATCATCCACCTTCCTCCATGCCCAGGAAAGCAAATTCACCCATCGCTCATAAACACTGGTGCAAATGGCCTCTGCTGCTTGGCTGATAAAGCAATCGTAGGCTTTCCACAGTACCTAGAAGGCACCAGATATAAGAATCCTATTTTTATTTTTGAGGCAAATTTAAAGTTTTTGTCTAGGTTTTGATTCACAAAACACAATGAGGAGCTCATTTGTGTTAATTCCAACTAGACTGAACACTGAAACTAAATGGAGCCAGCCAAGGGGATGATATTCCACCAAGATTAAACATCTGTGTCCTGAAAGACTGTGTTTCAAAAGTGTCGAGTTATTGTAACAGGGAATTGATTTGGATGTAATGTACAAATGTACTATTACTCAAATAACTTTCAAACATAACAGCACTTCAAGCAAAATACCATTTTCTACCTCAGCAGAGCAGGTAATGGTTTGTCGCTGCGCATCACGTTTAATTCATAGAAAGGCTCTCTATGTCTTCCCACAGGTGTCTCTGAGAGCCACGCGGGGCTACCTGGGCCTCCTTTGTCCTGTCTGCCGGTGAAGTTTTAGCAAAGAAGGACAGAGTTGGGGAGAGTGTGTCACCAGCTAGGCTGCTCCACTGAAATGAAAAGGAAGCCCAAAGGTGGTCTTTGGGAGGAAGTCCCCAACCCCATGCGCGTAGCCCTGGCAGGTAACCAAGTGAGAGTAGCCAGGCAGAGAGCGGGAACAAGGGTCAGGTCAGCAGGAGGGCACATAAGGACGTCTAGACGGAGAGAGCAGCCTGGCCAAGGCCAAGAGACAGAGCACTTTTAGGACTAAGTGGCTCCAGGTGGGTGATGGGTCCTAAAACCCCCAGGGGCCAGGAAATAGGGCTGGTGATGGGCAGGGGTCGGATCTGCAAGGACTCTCCCCACGTGCCCTGCAAAGCAGTTTGGCTTTTCTTTCTCCTGAAGGTGACAGGATGGTTTTGAGCAGAGGCATGACCTTGACCATCAGGAAACCTGGAAGAGCATGTCCCCAGACAGAAACACCAGCTCTACCACACACTCCAGCACGTCCTAGCCGTACGTTTTGTCATTTGTTTACTTTATCCCAGGTGTGTGACTTCCTCTCCCAGGGGACGTTCAGCTCCCAGAGGCAGGAGCCAGGTGGTCTTCAGAGGCCCCAAGGTCCTGCCTCACGGCTCACGCTCCCTTGGGGTGGCATGCTCCTGGTTCCGCGCACACATGGCCTTGGGTCACCCGCCAGCCTGCTCCAGCGTCGGAGTGGCTTGTTTCTTTCTCTGGTTCCGCTGATGAGCGGGCACCTTCGTGAGGAACCAATGCCTTTGCGATACCCAGGCACATCGTCCCTCCCCCAGGGCCCCGGCCCTGGAGCACGCAGCCGGGGCGTGGGTCAGAGCAACAGGACAGAGCAGAGCCTGCGAGCACGCGCCCGGCCCTCTCTGTGCCATTGCGCCTCATCTCTCGCCCTCAGGACTAGTCCTGTGTCAGACCAAGCCACGGGCACACACAGATGGTCCGTAAATAACTTCAAAATCCCTCAAGATAATATGCATGCGATGAGTGTGAGGTGGGCAAAGGTCTTTATTTGTGGTTCAGATGTGTGTGCTTATACATACATAAAAGAAAGCTCTGGAAGGACACAGAGCTAACTGTTATGAGGTTGTCCTGGGGACATGACACTGCAGGGCAGGGAGTTTTATTTTATTCTGAGGTTGTTTTTAATAAGGAGCATATATAACTTTTATAACGCAATCTCTTAAGTTAAAAAGAATCCTTCAGGATTCAAGTTCAGGACCCAACTTCTGCAGGATACGTCCCCAGACTCCCAGATCCGTTGTCCTGTCCTATCCCTGAATATCCCTTGAGAAGACCAGAGTCCCCCAGCCAAGCCCACTGCCACGTGTGGTCTGACGCTGCCCACTCATCTGTGCCTGAATAGAAGGGCAAATGAGATGTTCCTGTTTGGCTCAGAATCACAGACGCTGAGGGTCTTCAATGCTAACTGCCCCTCATTATAAAGAAAGCACCCAACGCTGGTTAAGAAGCAACCTAGTGGTGCTGTAACCCTGATCACATTGCCCCACCCTCCCTTATACACAGACGACAAGGTCAAAGAAGCTAGCGGATGGGCAGACGACCCTGGGACAGACGGCTGTGCACAGGGAGGCGTGTTCCTGTGTAACCACGGCCAGGTGAGCAGGGCTCCTGGAGAACTGTTCGGAAAGGTGGAGGATGTTCCCCAAAAGGGAGCTGCCCACACGCCTCCCCCAGGGTGCCCTGGTGCAGAATGTGGGGAGACTGTTCTTAGAAGGCCTAGCTAGGGGCTGTCAGAACGTGGTGGGAGAGGGGCCGGTCTCCTGGACACCTCTGAACGTGAGGGGCTGAGCAGACCAGCCCACACTAGCCTCACGAGGTGAGAGAGCACAGAGTTTGCAGGGATAAAGGTGCGCCTCCCAAGGCCAAGCCACTGTCATGGGAGAAAGTGGGCTAGCCCCATCTGGGGGACAGCCTGCCATGTGGTGAGCAGGACTGTAACAAAAGGTCAGGAGCACGGGTGAGAGGAGCCCTCTGATGAGGGGCTTCTGAAAAGGCCACCTGCACACCGCAGACCCGCTCCACCAACCCCGGAGCCGAGCAGGAACCACAGCCTCAGCTGCCGTTCTCTGTCACTGCCCGCTCCTGCCCGCCTCCGAAGAGCTGAAGGAGAGGAAGAAAGAGACCCAGGCCACAGCAGAGCTGGGCGGGGGAGAAGCCGTGGGCGGGACGAGGCCAGAGAGGTGATCTGATCAGAAGGGACTTGCAGCTGCCTGAATGTGAGTCTTGATCATCACAATGACCATTCCCTGTCGCTGAGGGGACCATAACATGACAGGGTCTGCCGGAGGGGTTGTGAAGGAGTGGGGAAGGAAAGTACAACAGAGCATGTCGGGAGGCTGTAGTTGGGGAATAAATTCTTGTTTTGGACCTCAGACTTGGGCTACCTGAGATTGCAGTTACAGGTAAGTATGTGTATCCCCAACAAAATAGATCTTTTCATAGGAAAGGGTCGTACCACCTATGTGCCTGGCATCACCTTGCCCAGCACAGGGAGCCCATGAAATGCCTAAGAAATCCATGCCGGTCTGGTGGGGCGTAGGGCATGGGGCGTAGGGCACACAGGATTAATTAGCTTCAGCGAAACTCACAGTCAAGATAGCCTCCCCCGGCCCCATGGGAAACCGTGACCTCAGTTCAACCATATTTAACCTGTTTCCGTAGAAGATCTGGCAGAGCCTTTACTACAGTCACGTGCAGCGCGGCTCTCTGAGGGGAATGCCGTGGGCCGCTCTTTGGAAATGATTTACCATCAAACATTCCTTCTGTTAGGATCTTTCATACATTTTCATAAAACTGCTGAGGAAGTTTAGAAAACACTGCCCTAGGCATCACTGACCCAGAACCTGCCAGGGCGGCATCTCCCCGCCCCCAGCCGGGGGCCCTCCTTCCTCCTGTTCATTTACTCCGGAACATTGCGGCATGTGTTCTCTGCAGCGATGAGCGAGGTGCTGCAGACACGGCCCAGCACCGGACAGACACAGCTGTTTCCCTCCTGGGGTTTCCGCTCAGGTGACAGCAATGGTGCACGTGAGCAATGACTGGGAATGGGCACATGAGCAATGAGGAGAGCCGGGGCCCATGGGGGCCCATGGCAGGATGAGCTGGTGTGGTCAGGGATGTCAGGAAGGGACATTCAACCTGAGCACTGGAGGACAAACACAAGGTCGTGGAGAAGAGAGAGACTGGAGTGCAGGACGGCTGTAGACGCAGCAGGCGCAAGAGACAGGACAAAGCTTGGTGACTTTCCAAACTTACATTTCAGCCCCTAAACCCAGTGCTGCCAAACACTGGATGAACATACACAAAAGGAAAGCTGCACTTTAGAAGTGTCTTGAAAGTGAAAATATGCAACAGCAATCGATCTGTTTTGCAGGCTTCACTCACATTCGCCCCTTCCGTGCAGAGGCTACCGACTTGGAATTACGGAGCAGCCCCCTCGCTGCCAGTCTGGGCACCTCGTATCTCATCAAGTGAGGAGGCCCTGATGGATGTGCCCTAGTTTTCCTCTATGGCATGGCTCAATCTATCATGATGTGTTTTATAAATTAGTATTCCTAAATTCCCATCGTGCGTCCGTGTCTTTTGATTTATATAATGCAGGTATAATTTATGGATCACTGCAGTAATGGATAGCTCGGATAACGAATTTGTCGACCCAGCACCAAAATGTGTAAGTCACCTGGCACTGTTCTCAGTGACACAGATGGGTCCTAAATGATTTGGGTGATTGATACTGACAGGGCATGAAACCATGGAACACCTAAGGGTTTGATCACTCTGAGAATCACGCTTCTCAAAAGTCCCACAAGGAGAATATGATCAAATGCCCTTGACTTCACACATCCGTCGCAGTAATTGACCCTAAAAAAATAAATAGTGACAACTATCAGCATGCCTCTTGTAGTGCAATGAAGATTGGCAAAATGTTGGAAATCATGTAGATGTCCACTCACAGGAAATAATTTCACAAAGTATGAGTCTTCCACTAAAGGTATATATTGTGAGGCAGCAACTAAAAATGATTCCTAGAATTCAGTGGTTCTCAACCAGGGACAATTTTGCCTCCCAGGGAACAGTGGGCAATGTCTGGAGCCATTTTTGACTCTCACAACTGGGGGGTTGGGGTGAGTAGAGATCAAAAGTGTTACTAAGCATCCCATAATGCATAGGGACAAGCTTCCACATACAAATAATGATCTAGTGCAGAATGTGAATAGTAGCAAGGTTGAAAAACCTTGCCATAATTACAAATCACATAAACAAAGTGTTTACTAATATAAAAGAACAATCAGAGCACAAAATTGTATTCATTCTACAACTTCAGCTATAAAAATGGTATATGCATATGCACCAAGACCACAGAAGGGCAAGATTTAAAAAAAAAAAAAAAAGTGCATATATTGTTTTCAAGGTAAAACTATAGGCCAGACTTTACATTTTATTTTACTTTTACAAATTAATTTTTCAAGAAATAAAAAATGAACAAAGTACTTATGATAAATGGAAAATATTAGAGAAGAAGGAGGTGAATGAGGGTGAAAGGAAGAGAAATTTTAAAAAATACAGAACTCAAACATAAAACATTTGAGTCAGACAAATAAATTCAGCAACCTGAATAAAACTCAGAATCCTTTGTAGAGATATGTGAACCAAAATGCAGACTCTTACTGTGAAATGACCCTTTTATCTCTAGTAATGCTACTTATGTGATATTAATATAGCCACAGCACTTTGTTTATGCTTTGACTTGCCTGGCATATATTTTTTATTCATTTTACTTCAACCTGTTTGTGTCTTTGTATTTCAAGTGTGTATCTCTTAAACAGTATAGATTTGGGTCTTGTTTTCTCATCCAGTCTGAGAATCTCTACCTTTTAAACAGCATATTTATTTAATCCATTTACATTTAATGTAATTCTTATTTTCTATTTATCTCCTCTGTACTCTCTTCCTTTGTTCCTCCTTCCATTTGGGTTAATTGCACCTTTTTTATTTCTACATTCTATCTCCTCCATTGGCTATTTAGCTGTAACTCTTTTTGTTTGTTTTGTGGTTGCTCACAATTGAACTATGCTCCCTTATACAGTCTGTCTGGAATTAATATTATATCACTTCCATTATAATGAAGAAACTTACAAAGTGTGATTCTCTTTACATTCCTTACTGTCCTTGTACTATTGCTATATATTTCACTCTTACTTATATTGTAAATGCCACAACACCTGGTATCGTTTTTCCTTTAGACAGTCCATTGGCTTTAAGTAATATAGAAAATAAAGAAAAACAGTATTTGCTACTTCCCATTTCCAGTGCTCTTCTTTCCTTCTTACATTCAAGTTTCCATCTCAGGAATGCTGGGACAGCTCAACAGGTTGAGCATTTGCTTTGCAACCACGAAGTCCAGGGATTGAATCCCAGTCTTGGCCCGTGAAAACCCATATGCCAAACTGCAGCGCAACTGGTAACTGCCAAGCCCCATGGTGAAGGTTCTGGCCTCTCATGCAGGAGGCCCCCAATTCGGTTCTCACCCCATGTGGCCCCACATCCATCTGTGTGGAATGAAACCATGTCACAACTAATGATGTACAACTATGGAGACTGTTCTAGGTCCTCTCCCCTTTCTCTCTGTCTTTGTCTCTGTCTGTCTGTATGTCTCTCTCTCTCTCTCACCTTCTCTCAAATAATAGAATAAATCTTTAAAAAGAAAATTCCATCTGGTATCATTTCCCTTCCACCTAAAAAATTTTCTTAGCATTTCCTGGAGCCTAGGTCTGCTGGAAACAAATTCTCTCAGCTTTTACCTGAAAATATTTTATTTCACATTAGTTTTTTAATGTAACCACCTTTTCATCATAAAAGCGTTCAATCATACAAGAAAGTTGAAATATTTTTATACCATTGTAATCACTACCTAGATCCCGCATGTCAGTACATGTGCAAGATAGGCATCCCCAACCTCACTCCATGTCCTCCAAGTCTGCCGCGGCCGCTGCGGCAGGAACGCAGAGTTAAGGAGCCGAGTGCTGCCACCACTGAGCCTGTGGTCCTGTAGCTACTTAGCCTGCATGTCAGTTTTCTCACCTGCAATCTCAGCAGAAACGTGACACCGGCCCCTTAGTGTCCTTCTCAGGATTAATCTGAATTGTTATTTTTTAAATGTGTTACGTGTCAGGTGAATGTGCTACTCAATTCTTATCCATTTTCTCATTTAAACTTACAGCCACCCTTTGAGGTTATGTTCTATTGTAATCCCTGTTTGGCTGATGAGCAGGATGAGGTTTAGATAGGTGACATAACTTATCAATGTCCCATGTCTGATAAGTAAAAGAGTGCATTGAAACACAAGTCTGAGCACTGCCTAAGCTCTTAACTACTCTGCAAATGTTCCCCAGACTTGCCCGAGGGTAAGAACTGCCTACAGTACACGATAAAAAAACACACATTCCCAGGCCTAACCCCAGACCCCCGCAATTGGCTCTGGGGTGGGGCCTAGGAATCTGTATTTTAGCAAGGGGCCACAGGTGACTCATTAAAAAATTGGGTGGCAGGGATGCCAGGATGGCTCAGAGGGTTAAACACTTGCCCTGCAGCCCTGGGGTCCAAGGATCAAATCCCATCCCTGTCTCGTGCGGACCCATATGCTGAACTGGGGTGTGGCCCCCAGTTCAGTTCTTGCTGGGGTGCACCTCTCATGTGGGAGGCCCCCGGCCCAGTTCCTGCCCTGCGCAGCCCCACACCCACCTGTGGAGTAAAACTATATGGAAAACTGATGACGTACAACTATGAAGACTGCTCTAGGCCCTCCCCCTTCTCTTGGTCTCTCTTTCTGTCTCTGTCTCTCCCTCTGTCAAAACCAATAAAATAAATCTTAAATAAAAAAAATAAAATAAAAAACTGGGTGGCATCAAATAAGTTCTACCCATGTGCATCTATACAACCACCAGGAAGGACAGCCCCGTCCTCTTTGTTACGTGTGTGCGGCATGACAGCGTGTGGAAAACCAGATGAGGACACATATAATTAATGAATTTTGCAAAACGTTTTCATCTCATTTGCAGAGCTAAGCATGGGCCTTCTGTGTCATGAATAAGGCCTGGGACCTAGTCCTCACAGAGCTCAGAACCCATGCGGGAAGCACACATGCCAATCAATGGCACTGGTTGGTAGCAGGAAAACACTAGAAATAAACTAACTGTCCTTGCTATAGAAAGGGTATGGAAAGGGCACTGTGATGTAGTAAATGAAAACAGCAAGGCATAGAATACAGCATGTTACCTTCAACATAAAAATGAAAAACAGGTAGAGTATGTATTAACATATGCTGCTATAAGCACAAAGACATTCTGGAAGGACACCCAGAAACCTCCTAACAGTGGTTCCTGTGGTTGAGGTTGGAGGGTGGGACACTGGGCAGGAGCTAAAGGTTGAAAAGAAGACTTTCACTTTTTTTTCCTGTGGAACTATTCAAAAGTTAAATTAAGAAGCAGATGTGATGACAGCCCATGAAAACAGTCTTAGTGCTGCCTCCCCACATGAAGAGTACCCCTGTTCTTTCCTGCTTTCTCATCGCAACCCAGGATTAGATCTCAGAGATGATGATGAACAGTGGCGGGGAGAAACAGGAGATAGCGGGGATCTTGCTCTTCTCCCTGTAAGAGAGGCCACATTCCATCCGACACCCCCTGGGTGACTTGCAGTCTGAGACGACATCCTGCCGTCTCCCTCCAGACTGTGGCTGCAAACTCCTCTCATCAACCTCCTGCCCGCCCTCAACAGCTAAGCAGAGGATTTCAAAGCAAACCCCCAGAGCCTGCTGCACTCTCAAAGGCAATAGAGGACTCTGAAGACCACGCTCGGCTAAGTGTTTCTGCTTCTCACCTCTTTCCTCTTTAATTACTGCACGATTTGCATTTATATGATTTCATTCGGCCATGCTGTGGGCAGCCTTGATGATGATCGACACTCCGGAACGTCCCATCATAGTGAGAGAGTCGGGAGGGCAACTGCCGTCTCAGATAAAACCCTTTCCAATTAAACAGTTCAGCGGACATGTCACGGCTTGAGGTTCTCGTTATCTTCGGATGTGCACGCCCCACGGATATTTCTTTACACCCATCTCCAGAAGAAGGTCTTCGTGCAGGAGATGTTCAGAGAATGATGCTTCCCTACTGAATGACTGTAATGACACTGACATGAAAGCAGGCCTCCTTAGACTTGCACGAGAAGCAGAGCTAGGCCCTTACGTGGATCGTTCTGGGCTTGACTTTCCCAGGTGGTTATCAGATGCTCCATGAGATGAAGCATGCCAATGATATTGACAAAATAATGTCAGAGCACTAATCAGGGTCCACTAAGGACACCGTGTCTGAAGCTTTCAACACCTCAGCACATGGCCCCTGCTCTGGATGGCATGGCTCACCCGGCAACTCATCTGGTTGAAAACACAAGGACAACAATGGTTTATTTACAACCAAAACATCAGGAAGAAAACTCACCAAAATACCAATGCTAGTTACCCCTGGGTGGTCTGATGACCAGTGAGTTTTTATTTTTCTTCTTAATTTTTTTTGTGCTTTCCAGCTTATTGGAGTTTTTCAGCCATTCAGTACATTTTATTTTTATACTAAAATATTGATCATTTTAAAGAATACTTACAGCTATAGAAGGGGGAAATAAACAAATCAAAATGTTGTTTATTTACAATTGATTCTATAGCAACAAGAGTGACAAAGAGAAAGGGAAATACACACTGTGAGGCCTCTCTGATGCAGCGCCTGACTGACCTGGAGCTTTGGGAACATCTAACAAGCCTTTATGCTTCATTCCCCCCACCTCACCCCACCCCACCCATGCCACCCCACCCTAACCAACAAGTATGAAGTCCGAGTGCACCAGTGCCAGCACCCAAGACCACAGCACCTTGTTCCAGAACCACTCCCATTCCTTCCACATCCAGCCTGACTCCTGATTATCCATTCAGGCCCCTTCTACCCCCCTCTCCCTGTGCCATGATCTTGCTGTTGACTTTGACTTTGACTCTGACAGTGGTCTCTGATTCTTTCTACCCGAGACCACTGCAAGGAGTCCCCTCCCAACACTGTCCCTCCCCAGCTGACACTCTGACTTTTGTAGGGGAAGAAGAGTTCATCTATAGATGAGATTGTCCCAAATGGCTTGAGCCATGCTATCCTGCGACCCTAATTAATGAGTTGCTTAGTCTGAAAAAAAAGGCATGAATGCAGCTTTTCTTAATTTCCTCCTCCAAAAACTCATTATGGCTCTTCTTTCAACTTGAGGCCTCAGAGAGAAGGATTATCACAAGAAAGTGTGGCCTCAGGAGAGACCCCAGGGGGAGAATGAAAAGTTTGTCAGGGTTAGCTCTATCTAATGCTTTAGAGTCTGCCAGCCCTGAGGCGGCCCCTCTCCCTGGACTGCATGGTCCTGCAATTATTTTTAATTAGGATGAAATGAACATTTTCAAAACCCTGAGTGACCAAGACCGTGCACAGGGTCCCTCACTTGCCTTTTAATTGTCAAACGCAAAGTCTAAGCACTATCCTGCTATGCCCTGCATTCTGCCCAACCACGGCCCTAAAGAGCAGAATGCTCCCTGCTCTCAAAGTCCTTGAGCCCCAATCTCTCCCTTGGTGACTGAAGCCAGTGACAAAGGCATTGCCTGCAACATTTAGCTGAATTGCCACAAACCCAAGCAAACTGTCCAGGAAAAGGTGGACTTGAATATCATAACCGTTTTCTAGGCAAAAATTGTGGGTTCAAGGCACACTCCAATTGCAACTTCCTCTGACCTCACTTGGGAGTCAAAGGAACACATTTCTTTCTAACTCATAACTTTCTGTAGAGCAGTAAGAGCCAAGGACAAATTCCTTTTGCTATCAGCTACATATATATCAAAAGATTAAATAAGTGGGATTTCTAAACCAAGGAACTTTCAGCAGAAGAATGAGCATGCTGTTCTCCCTGCCTCATGTGGACATTCATAGGCAGCAAACCTTCCCAGCTAGGCTGCAGCGGTTTGGGTCTCCCTTCATTGAACACAAGAATCTAAAATTATTAATGCTATTTGTTCTTACAAGAAGAAAAAGAATCATAGATGGCCACAGCAGGCGTTTCCGGTCCCATTCAGGGACTCAAGTAAAGAGCCCACTTAATACAAACAGTAGCTTTTGGCCATAGCAGGCACCAACGCCATTTATACCTCAGCAGACATCACAATTTAGGCAAAAGTCTATGTTTAAAGTATCTGCTAGAAAATGACATGCATGGCATGTTCCAAAAGCAGAAGTTTGGCTATAAAGGCTCAAGAACGTCACTTCTAGCCCTTTCTGTGGAAACCGGGCCCCTTAATCTTTCTGTGACACTCTACTCAAGTCCCCCCCCCCCACTCCCCCCTCCCAGCATGTTCTAGTCACTTGTGCAAAAGCATGAGGAAAGCCAATCACCCCTCCGGCAACATACTCCAGTGCTCTAGCAAGACCTCTCAAGACAACTGTCGGGCAATTCCAGCGCCAGCCCAAACGAGTTAAATCTACCTTCACCCTCTCTCCCTCTGACTACAACTACAAACAGGCAAAATACAAAAAGCCACTACTTACAGACCCTGAAAAGTTAACAAAAGTCAGTAGATTGGGGAAGGGAGCCCAAACTCACCATGTGATCCATATCAGCAAAGGAGATTCCTAGTTTTTCCTCTTTTATCTTCTGACTTTGACTGAAGGGTGATGAGCCGTGCAGCAGACTGGGGTCCTAAAACACAAAGAGAAAACCCAAGCAGAAGACATAGGGAAAGGGCTAGTGGGAGATAAAGGGGTATGGAGGAAATCAGAGGAGAGAGCTGGAGAAGGAGCCCCCGTGAATCTGTCACAAGTCCCAGGATCACCTCTACGTTGTGTGTGCACAAGATCAACCCAATGCACATAGCCGAGACTTTGACATCTGAACTGCACTATTATCTACTGTGCATGTCCCAGAGCTGCCGATGCATGGAATAGCCTCATAAGCAGTGTAACAAAGGCTTTGAAAACCAGATTCACACTGGAACTACTGCCCGCAGGTGGCAAGAGAGGACTTGCAGTATGAACGCAGTCAGACTGACTGGCTGCCCAAACAACAGAATCGGCGTTCTGCAGAGAATTCAACAGGACCCAGAGATTCACAACTTAGAGTTCCAAATGTCCAAAATTATTACGATAAAAAAAAGTACTCAACCTATATAATCATGGATGTAGAGTAGAGCATATAGTCAGTGCTATTGTAATGGCTGTGGAAGGCATCGAAAGGGAAATAGACCTGTTGGGGTTATCACTATATAAGGACTGCAAACATCTAAGTACTATGTTCTCTGATACATGTGAAACTAATTTGAAGAAAGAGTAAAAATTGATAGTTTCAAAATAGGCATGAAGATTGAAGTAAAACATAGAGAATATAGTCAATAATATGGCAATAACTGTGCATAGTGCCAGGTGGGTACTAAACGAGTCAGGAGAATCACTTCTTAAATTATATAAACGTCTAACCACTATGCTGTGCAATGGAAAGTAATACTGATTGTCAACTATAATTGAAAAATTAAAAAATGGGGGAAAGAAGGGGAATGAGAGGTTCAAATCTCCAGGTATAAAACTAATAATTCATGGGATGTAATGTGCAGCATAGGAAATATAGTCACTAATATTGTGACAGTGTGGTTTGGTATCAGATGGTTGCTGGACCTATCATGGTGATCACTTGTTTAGTTATATAAATGTTGAATAATACCTGAAACTAATGTAACATTATATGTTAGATATATTCTAATAAAAATCTTTTAAAAGACATTGACAAGCCAAAGATTGTCAGTGTGTTCTAGATCTGGGTCATCAGGAAATCAGGCTTACCATAGAAATGTGTTTTATTGGTTTGTTTGTTTTTAAGATTTTTTTTTTTTTTTTTGACAGAGACAGAGAGAGACAGAGAAAAGGGGGAGGGCCCAGAGCAGTCTTCATAGTTGAACTTCATCAGTTTTCAACACGGTTTCATTCTACACAGGCGGGCGGGGCCACCCAGGGCGGGAACTGGGCTGGGGGCCTCCCACGTGGGAAGCACACCCCAGTTCAGCATATGGGTCCACATGGGCCGGGCCCAGGATTCGATCCTCGGTCCCCAGGGCTGCAAAGCGAGTGCTTAACCCGCTGAGCCATCCCAGCTTCCCAGAAATGCTTTTCATGAGAAGAAAAATCATTGAAGTTCATGGAATCTAATTAAATTTTTTTTTTTAGCTTTATTTTATTGTTTTTGACAGAGACAGAGAGAAGAGGGAGGGCCCAGAGCAGTCTCCATAGTTGTAGTTCATCAGTTTTTCGACATAGTTTCATTCCACACAGGTGGGAGCAGAGCCGCACAGGGTGGAAACTGGGCCTCCCACATGTGAAGCTCATCCCGGCAAGAACCAAACTGGGGCCACACCCCAATTCAGCATATGGGTCTACATGGGCCAGGGCCAGAGTTCAATCCTCAAACCCCAAAGCTGCAAGGTGAGCACTTAACCCACTGAGCCATCCTGGCATCTCCTCCAATTAAATTTCTTGACTGAAAAATTATTTTTAAATGAAAATGTTTTTTCTCAAATAATAACTTTATAGTGTAGAAAAACCTAGCCAATGACACCTTCAGCAAGTGATCAGCGTAATTAGACATGTGGGTATCTATACCTCCTGATACAAGGCAGTGAAAATGGCATGCCATCACTTCTTGCTAAAAAGTGCTTAACTCCAATCTAATCACGAGAAACCTTGAAGAAAGTCTATGCAGAGGTGGCGAACCTTTTGGCGATTGAGTGCCAAAGTTTATGAAATAAGAGTATACTTGCTCGACTCACCTGCCAACCCATCGAGTGAGATAGAGGTATCGATTATTTTTATGTCTATAAGAGCATAAACAATAATTTTTTAAATGGTATTCACAGCTCCGCGTGCCGAAATAATTGCTCCGCGTGCCACTTTGGGCACGCGTGCCATAGGTTTCGCCACCCCCAGTCTATAGGTTAGTTACTAGTATTGCATCAATATTATTGTCTTGGTTTAGCTCATTGTACTATAGATTTATAAACTGTAAACCTTTAGGAAAGCTGGATATACAGGATCTCTGTGTACTATTTTTGCAACTTTTTGTACCCTAATTTTATTTCAAAATAAAAAGTTAGAAAAATAAAAAATAATAAAAAGTTTCTATTAGGTTTTTTTTTTTAAGTACTCAACATAGAAAGAATCAGAACAATGTGACCAACTCACAAAAGAAAATACAACCCACATATGCCAATTCTGAGATAATACAGATATTGGAATCATCGAACAAATACTTTAATAGAGTTATTTATGAACATGCTCCATGAGGTATAGGGAAACACTCTTGAAATAAATGGGAAAGTAGACATTCTCAGCAGAAAAATAAAATTCTATTTTAAGTGGAAATTTTAGAACTAAAAAAGAGAATATGAATGTGTAAAATGTAAACATCACTGAATGAGCTCAAAAGCAGACTGGAGATGACAGAGGGAAAGGGTCAGCAAACTTAAAAACAGAGCAGTAGAAATCATCTGATCTAAACAGCAAAGAAAATAAAAGATTAAAAAATGAATACAGCCTCAGGGACCAATGGGACAATACCAGAAAGTCTAACATTGTGACATTGAAGTGCCAGAATTAGAGATGGGTGCAGGAAAAATACTTGAAGAAATAATGGCCAAATATAAACTGTGTGAACGATATGATATGGGAACAAACCACTCTTATAAACAGGCACAGAATGGAAAGACATTTATGTTCCACGTGACTGCTCATCAAAGGACATTCACTGCAGAGGAGATGGAATGTTTTGTAGATAGATATCTATCACCCCTTGTTTGCTCAATGGGTGATGTACAAAGGGGGCGTGTTGGCGAGGATGGCAGCTACACACAGACTCAACAACAGGGACTCCCCCTGTCCAAGGCTGACTTAGCTACTGCTACTACCAAGGGTCTAATGTGCCAACAGCAAAGCCCCACCCTGAGTCCCTAGTACTGCACAATTCCCTAAGGGGACTATCCAGCCACCTAGCGCCATGTTGATTGCATTGCAACCACTTCATCAGGGAACAGCAATATGTCCTCACTAGACGAGGTATATATGTTGTATATAAACTTGTCTCCTCAGTGATGCTTCTGCCAATCTGGCAGTTTCTCACAAAATGCACCACATTCTTACCCTATGATTCAGCAATTGCACTCCTTGGGATTTCCCCAGAAGAGTTGAAAAGTTATGTCCACACAAAAACCTGCACATGGATATTTTATAGCAGCTTTGTTCATAATTGCCAAAATTTGGAAGCAACCAAGATGTCCTTCAGTAGCTGAATGGATAAACTGTGGTATATCCGCACAATAGAATACTATTCATTACTAAAAGATATGAGGTATCAAGCCATGAAAAGACATGGAGGAACCTTCAATGTCTATTACAAAGCGAAGAAAATGCCAATCTGAGGAGGCTACATATTGTGTGCTTCCTACTATATGACATTCTGAAAAAGGCAAATCTATGGAGACAATAAATATATGAGTTGGGGAAGCCGGGATGGCTCAGTGGGTTAAGCACTCGCTTTGCAGCCCCGGGGACCGAGGAACGAATCCATGTTGTTCTTCGTGAAGCAGAGAGGACAGGGGGTCTCCGTGTACAGCTTTGGGGGCCATGGAAGGAAGGCTGGCAGGGGGGCTAGTACGGGAGACAGCAAAGGCACACAGTGTGGCATGCACCTGAGGATGTAAGCTCTGGGTAGGAGTCGAGGCCAGCAACGCAGGACGCGCTAGCAGAAGAGAAGGGAGGCCGAACCAGAGGGGAAGGGGCTTGGAGGGAAAAGCAAACGTCTTTGAGGGGGGCCAGCTGGGGCTTCAGAAGTGGAGATACTCGCCACTGCCTGTCCCCAGCATGGCCCTTGCTTGCGGAACCGGGGTCGCCACTCCCCTAGAGCAGCAGGCCTGTCCTCCCAGCTGGGCCTAGCCAGCTGCTCACCAGGGCTCCTGCCGGCTGCCTCCTACTGCCCCCAATGAGATGTGATGGCTGAAGGGAAGAGCTAATTGCATGATGTTTTATTCATCCTTTCTCCATGAAATATTAATTGTAAACTTTCGCAAACACCAAGATCTGTCTACTTTTTAATGGCTCGGGTTTGAGGTCTCTCCAGATGAACGTGTGAGAGTTCCCTGTTGAGGGACAAAGGTGACACGCACGATGCCAGATCCTGTGGAAGAAGCCCAGCTGACAGCCCACAACACGAGGGCATGTCACCAAGGGCCCCTCGGGGAGCTGCTCTGCCCACAGGTGCACAGATGCACCGTCACTGACTGGGTGTTCTGCAGCAAACTCGATGAGGAGAGATTTTTGTGTATGTTCAAATAGCCAGCCCGCCATGGACCAAAAGGACGCAGGACCCCTGCAAGAAGAAGCCATCAGTGTCGACATGGCAGGGGTTATATTGAGACTTACCTTGTCTTCCCCCTCTGTCCCTGAGACCCGTTCACCTGGGGGACGGGGGAGCATCCAGGAGAAACACGGGCCTTAAGTCTGATGTGTTGACTGAATCCTGAGGGTGGTGGGTCCTAGAAGCAGGAGGGAAGAGACTGGCTGCCAAGGGTGCAGTGAGACGGGTGGCGAGAGCTTGATGAGGCCGCTGGGCCCACTTCCCACCTAGCTCTGGAAGGCCACAGTGGGATGCCCAGTGGCCAGCAGCCAAGACCCAAGCACAGTGCCCACCCCAGTGCCATGGGAGAAGTAGGAATGGCTATGGCTCCAAACCATCCCTGCAGCAGGAAGAGGACAGGTAGCTCCAGGGTCACAGGAGGGGGTGCCCAGCCTGGCAAGCAGGTCGCTGGGCTATACCTCCAGGAGCCAAAGGGAGGGGGAGCTGCCCGTCTAGCATGTTCCTGACAGATGGAGGGGCCACAGCACGCCCAAACCCCACAGGACACCATCATGGAGACAATCAGCAAAGGTCCCCAGCGATCACAGCTGGAGCCAGCCGGAAGCAGAGCAGGGGCTGCGACACCCCATGGCCGGCACAGAGGAGGCTCATGAGGGAGGCTTCACTTCCCATCTCTCCCTGCCCCCGGCCCCTGAGGAGATGCACTTGGAGCCCTGGGAGGAGGTAAGCTCAGGACCGGAGCCCACACGCCCTCCTCAGCCCCAGGAGGCGGGGCCCCAGCTCCAGCCTGCCCTGGAGAAAGAGAAGAGTGTGTCAGAGAAGTCTGAGACCAAAGTAGATAATATGATCGTATTTCATTGTAGCGATCAAGTCACCTCCCAAGATGTCACAGCCGTCCCCGGCAGAGCCGAGCGAGATGCCAGCTCCCACCCTGCCTCTGCCCCACGGCTGCTCCTCTGATTAACGCTAATGGCGATGATGACGAAGATGAAAATAACAAATGACACACTCCCCACAGGCAGATGAGACTTACTGAAGACTTTTAAATGTTCGAAGCACTGAAAAGATAATGATGCCTCCATCCCCATACATCATTAAAATTAAAAATGATAGTCCTCAGTGAATATAAGTCACAAAATTTTCATGTACACTGAAATTAAAATAGCTTTTCTCTGGATATTATGATGGCAAAATTCTGGAGGAGTTCATTCAAGCTGAACATTTTGCAACATTTTTTCCATGATCCCACTTGGCGACCTAAATACATGTTTGATGCCTCCCAGCCCTGAGGGCAGGGTCCCGGCCTAACGTTTCTGCAGCAGACTCTCCATTAACCGGCACCCATGCCAGATAAATGTAGTATTATTTCTTCGGGGGTGTTTTTCTTTTCTTTCTTTCTTTTTTTTTGGCCAGTTGCTTGAATTCCAGTTAACAGAGAGTCTACTGTGTTTCCCCAGTGTCCAGTAGAGGATGTAGCATGTTTCTTCTCTATAAAGGTTTGATGAATGAATGCTTAATTGTGTTTCCCAATCTAGTTGTGATGTAGGAACTGCGGTGTGTGTGTGTCTGGCGTTCATGGTCTCACACACTGGAAGAATGAGGACTCTAACCGATGAGGGAAGGTTAAGCAGCAGAGGTTTTATTGAAAGGAAAGACAAAGCTCCCTAACAAGAGGGACACCCGAAAATGGAAAGCCCACAACTAATGCCAAAGCTACTCCTTATATAGGCTATGCCTTCATATCTAGGTTCAGCTACCAGGTGCCTACATGTTAATCTTTGTCTCGAGTGATATGCTCTGGTGCTCAGGCTCAAAGGAGTTTGAAACAAACTAGGAGATGTTCCTCTAGGGCAGGGGTGGCGAACCTTTTGGCGATTGAGTGCCAAAGTTTATGAAATAAGAGTATACTCATTCGACTCGCGTGCCAACCCATCGAATGAGATAGAGGTATCGATTATTTTTATGTCTATAAGAGGCATAGGATGTTTTTATAACAAAAAACAATAATTCTGCGTGCCAAAATAATTGCTCCGCCTGCCACTTTGGGCATGCATGCCATAGGTTCACCACCCCCCGCTCTAGGACATAAATCTGTTCCACCTGAGTCTTGCTACAACATAGAGACGCTGGCTCCGACTATCTTGTTCCAGTCCGAACCTGGTTGTCCTGCCTAGTGTGGTTGCTAGAACTACCAACGCCTCCCCGAACTGCCCAGCCATTCACTAACTATCCTGACTCAGTTGGGTTGCCAAGTAAAATGCAGGCTGCCTGGTTAAACTTGAATTTTCGATAAACAACTAATACCTTTCTAGTATGTGTATATTCTGTGTAATATCTGGCAAGCATTCTATATTTCTGTTAGCTAAATCTGGCAATCTCAACCTCTAGGTCAGAGGTATCCAAACTTTTGGCTTTCCCAAGCCACATTGGAAGAAGAATTGTCTTGAGCCACACGTAAAATATACTAACACTAATGAGAGCTGATGAGCTAAAGAAAAAAGGTTGCAAAAAATTCTCATAATGTTTTAAGAAAGGTTATGTATTTGTATTGGGCCACATTCAAAGCCGTCCTGTGGCCTCCGGGCTGCAGGTTGCTTGTGACAAGCTTGCTCTAGACAGAATTCAGAGAAGAGAAAGTGAGTGTGGGATGGAGCTGGAGACAGGGCTGTCACCAAAGAGACAGGCTGAGCTGAGTCAGGAAGAAAGCTAAAGTTCGGTGTCTGACACCTAGAGTTGTGCAACCCCATGGCCCTGAAAGATGGAGGACATTCCTGGCAGGACACCAGCCTGATTAAAGGCTGAGAGGCTGACGTCAGCAGGGCAGGTGGGGGATGGGGAGGATAGCTGCCGGGAGCACCAGCATTTCCAATCGACTCCCTGTTCTCTGCTGCCCACTTTCCTCCGTGCTCTCCCTCCCATCAAGCCCTGGATTGTACAGCCCCTGTGCCTGCAACTCCTTCCCCCTATGGTCTCCCTGGCACCTCCTTGTGCACTACAGAGCTCTGGTGTGTCCGCTGGAGCTGCCCCAATACAATGTGTCAGTCCTAACAACCCTCCCAGTGCTTGAATGACTCGCCTATAGCCCTGCAGCACACCCCACCAGTAGTTACAGGACGTGGAAGGGGGACCATGCAATGGCCACGTGCCACCCTCTGTGAAGCCCCTGAGCCTTGTAGGGCTGTGACTGGAGGTCGCCTGTTAAGTGTACAGCCCTGCTCTCCTGACATGAGGCTGACAGCCATGAACTTCAATACCATCTTAAGAATTCTCTCCAAAAACGTCCCCTGCAAAGGGCTCATAAGCCCAACACCTGATGTAGCTGGTTAAATGCTGCCCTGAGCCAATGCGGCTACTTCTCTAAAGGGGACCCATCATGCTGGCCCACAGTCGCATCTCACACCCCAGCCCCTGCCCTGCCACCTCCCACCTTCTCCCCTTTCCTCAAGCCTCTAACAGCTGCCGGGCCTTAGGCCCCTCGGAGAGCCCCGCTTCGCATTTCGATGAGAAGACGGAAACCACTGGAGAGAATGCCTCCGCTGCCCAGGCCAGGCCCCCACCCCCCTGCCCGCCTTTTGCAGGAATAAGCTGCCCCTGCTGGCGGCCACCAGGTGACTGGACCCCACACCTCGCACCTGCGCAAGGACCACTCCTGCTGTTGTCACTCTCCTGAACCGTCACTTTCCCTCCCTCCTGGACCCTTCCCAGGAGCCACACACGCAGGCCACTCCTCTCCCACTCGGAAAGGGAGGGAAGTTTATGTCCCTGCCAAATGTCAGCAAACTGATTCTGGCCCTCGCCGTGTCTACACACACCAGCTAGCTGGCACCATCTGGAGGTGACCTCCGTGCAGCCTCCAGCACCTCTAGCTGACTGCCATTTTGACGAGGCGTTCCCATGGGAAATCCCTCCCTCTAGGCAGGGCGCCCCGGACGACCAGAACGACTCTGAGTGGAGGGGGCATGGACAGACAGGGGTGTGGGGGGCAGAGCAGCAGCCTCTTGCCTGTCCCATGGTTCTGCTGGCCAGTGGCAGGCCTCTTCTGGTATCCACTGGCTCACTGCCTCCCGAACCCCACTTCTCCCCTGCGATCTGTACCCTCACGCTGAGAGATGCAGCCTATGTCTCCCCTCACTAAAGGCTCCTAGCAGCCAGACCGGGCATACTGCCTTCTACCAGGAACCTTCCAGGTTAATCCAGCTACTACATGTCTCTCTTTTCTCTGACTTTGTCAGCATTTGTTCTGAAGTCTATTCTGTGAATCCATTCTTAGGATATTCTATTGGTATGCATAGAGGAAGTGCTACATAAACAATATCAATTAGCATTGATGTCACGTCGTTAGAATTGAGATGGCTTCTCTCTCCAACTAAACAGTAGGTTTGTCAAGGATAGGGACCACATATTTTCTTTCTTTTGAATCCCTCGGAGAACTTAGCCCAGGGCTGAACAAAACTAAGTACCCAGAAAATACATTAAATGTTTCTTGTTTAAAGTTATTGCAGAATAAAACCAAGGAGCCATAGAAATAGTGTCCCTGTTGTAAGAGATGGAATGCTATTTCAAAGATGTCTTTTCAATGCTGCCCACTGCCCTGGTCCTATCCAAGGACCCAGTGGTTTATTCCAGGAGAGAAGCCGTAATGGATGAAAGGTGCGTTTCTGCTGAGGTAGGGGTTATCATGATCCCTGCATCCAGGCACCAGATTGATGGGATGTGCCTCTGTGATTTATAATACACTAATCTCACTGGAGAGTGAAGCACAATTAATCTTAGAATCTTGCAGCTTGCACTTAACTTTAGAGCCTTCCCTGTGTACTTGGCCTGCATAGCAAATGCCAGCGCCTCCCCCAAATGCTAGGACAACTGGGCACTGAGAACACAAAAACACCCTTCTCTGCAAGGCAATGGAATTGCTACAGCATTTATTTTCTTCAGACTTTCCAGATAGTCCCAGGGGAAAAACACAACATAATGGCGCTTTAAATTAGAGTTACAATGTTCATGACAATAATATCATTAAGCACATATATAATCAAACTACAAAAACGCCTGATGTATCAGAAATTCAACTGCTTTTCCTTTTGTTATATGTCCCTGCCAAATGTCAGCAAACAAATGTTGGGCCCAGCAGTATCTACACACACAACCAAGCCAGCGCAATCCGGTCAAATGACTTCCTCTGTGCAATTTACCACACCTGCCCATTTAGTGGGATCACATTACTCACTTTTCCACCTGCCATTTTGATATAATAAGATATTCCCGTAGGAATTCTCTTGTCTACCTCAAAGAGGAATGGGGTTGCTGAGATCCAAGGAACAGTAGATGTCCAAGCCACTGAAGCAGATATGACAAGATCTGTGCCCTGAATATTGCTTTATTCATAGGAACGCACATCCCTCATATTACTCCCAAAGTATACTTCCTTTTACTTCAAATGTCATTCCAGCAATCTTTGTTGTCTGACTCATGAGCCTTTGCGAAATTCAAAGACAGACAAATACAATAACAACTGCAAAAAAAAAGGCACCTAAATAAAATCTACTCACAAGACAAAAAAGAGGTGGGGGTGGAGGAATTATGTGACAAAAAAAAATACCAAACACACATTGGATCCTCTTCTTATGGAATCAATGTCTCCCACCCCTTCAATAGACTAACCATGTGTTAGTACAGTGGTCATCGTAACGCCTCGTATCCAGCCATCCACACAGAGCAGGTTCTATACACTTCAAAAAAGCAAAAAATGGTTTGGTGTTTACAAACATTTCCTTCCAAAATGGTTCAAGTGGAAAAGTGTAGTGCTTAAAGTTTTAACTCAGAAATAATGTATTCCTTAACTAAGGAGGGGTTTTTTTTAATTTGGTGGTGGTCTTTCAATTGGGGGTAGGGGGTAAGGCCTGGAAGTCTTCCAAGGACTCTCAAACTGCACTCCTTCGGGATGTCATAAGACAACCACACGAAGGTACATAGCCTTGAAATTGTTTTATGAGCTTCTAGATTATTGGTCCATCCTTTCCATAAAAATCATGTGA
>PVKE010001223.1:81853-106433 GCA_004027555.1 Craseonycteris thonglongyai
AAAAAAAAAAAAAAAAAAAAAAAAAAAAAAAAAAAAAAAAAAAAAAAAAAAAAAAAAAAAAAAAAAAAAAAAAAAATCATGTGACAGAAACAAGGAGAATTTTAAAAGTATCCACACACTCCATTTCCACTGAAACTAGAAACCAATTATAACTTGCACCCTCCAAAATATGCTTAAGGGTTAATGAAAATCAGACAGAAATCACATGGAAGAAAGAGAAAAGAAGAAACACTCAGTTGTGAGAGAACTTAAAGATGGCACATCTTAAAGGTGCCGGTAGAAATAAAACCCTTGAAGGCGTGTAATTCGCCGTGAATAGTGTGTAAGCTGCATCGCCTATTTGCAGCCAGGTGCAGAAACTGAGCATAGCAGAAATCACAGGAGGACTCCCCCTGGAGTTCAGAGAAACAGAGGCTGCAAGGCCCCAAAAGAGGATAACAGAGTCCAACCACATTACTAGCAACCAGTCTTTTTGGTGAACAGCAAAGAAAGAGAAAGCTTTGATTTGTAAAACATTACATCAGAAACCTTATGTAAATCATTGGAACTAAAAAAACTCAACACATTCAATGCTAAGTGATATTTTTTAAGATAAGCTGGCATAGCAGCTATCCAAAGTTACTATCAAGTAAAAGTATGAATAGAGTAGCAAAATTTACCAGTTCATTCAGCCAAAAATAAAAAAAAATGCTGCTATAAAGCAAAAAATATACATAAATATTTCACATGTTTTAAAAATTAATAAAGCAACCATCTTTCTAAAGAATATTGCAAAACAGAAATGCCAGAATTCAGGGAAGTTGTCTCAAGTAAAAGGAGGAAATGAACTGTGAGCTAACAGAACTCAGAACTCTAAAAAGTAATTTGACAAAAAGTTTTAAAAGCCATCAGAAAAATGAACACAAAATTGGAAAGTTTATAAGAGCGATTATACCAGGGCTGAGCAAGATGTCGGTCACAGTCTACTGGTGGACTGCCAAGCAACTTTGGGGTGACTACCTGAATTATAAAATAAATAGCTAGTGAATTGCAACACTTGGAGAAGTAGCTCTTGCTCTGGAAAAATCTGCCCAGGCCTGGATTATACACTGTACAAAAGACATTAAAGCGTAAAAAAGGCACATATAATAAATGAAACCAAAATTAAATGAAATAAAGGTAGAATTAAAGGGGATTAGTGAGAAAATGATAGGAGAGGCCAAGGAGATCCAACACACACAAAACTAGAGTTGATAAGGAAGGAAACAGAAACAATGAAACCGAATAGCTAGAAGAGGATGTGACTACATAGCGGAAGGGCATACCATGGACCAGGAAAAACCGAATCAGAACAGTCAGCCATGAAACATACCCTGCATGGTGGGAGAGAGAAACAGAAAGACAAAGAGGGGAGAGCAGAAGGGAAAAGTGAGGAAAAAGGGGATGAAAGAAGGGTAAAAGGAAAAGAATCTTCTGGGCATCCAGGCAAAGAGATAAGCCTTTAAATAACGAGGGAAATTCAGACATGTCTCAGATTTCTCCAAAGCAACATTCAGCATAAGAAGATGACGTAGTTAACAGCTACAAGCAAGCCCAACAAAGACACTTGTGAGCTAAGGAGTTTGTATCTTTATAAAATTTATATCCAACAAAGAATGTCCTTCCAAATGCAAAACAGCTAACCGTTTTAAAATCATTGAACTTATGTAATATTGTCCTATGAACCTTTCTTGAGGAATTTACAAGAGACCACTTATCTGTCAATCAAGAGATAAGAGAGGAAACAATCCTCAGCAATACGGTGGGTAAAGAGCATTATATACCACAACTGTAAATTTAAGCTTAAAATCAAATGTTAACTGACTCACTGTGATCATTTTGTAATATATACAAATAACAAATCATTATGTTGTATAGCTGAAACTAATATAATGATATATGTCAATTACACCTCAAAAAATTAAAAATTAATTAAAAGATTAAACAAAGCTGAAGACTGAGGTGACAGATAGAATGTAAATGTTATACACCCTGACAATGCATTAATGATACAAATAATAAGAAATGGAAAGTGTAAGGAGTAGAGAAAATAAAAAGAGAAAATAAAAAGTAGAGTAGGTTTGTATATTTCTGCATTTTTAATAGTGGGAGCCAAAGAATATGATTCAAAGCTGATAAACCAAGTAAGGAATATGTGTAAACATCTTCAAGAAGACAGTAGTAAATACTATAATAACTAAAGGTGGATGCTGGAAGAGAGGATAGATAGGAAAATGAAGCATATCCATTTTATCATTATTCATATGAAAGATCTAATTAATCCTGTCTAGAGAAATAGAGCACTAACAATATTATATAAAGTTGTAGTTATAAAGGTAGCCACGAGAACAAAAGTACAAATCTCCTGAATATCAGAACTCCAATTGTTTTAAAAGGCAAAGAAAACTCATTTTGTAACAACTTGTTCATAAACAGTAAAAGAGAAACATAAAATAATACAACATACTAAGATCAAATATATCTGTCATATTGATAAATGTGAACGGGCTTAACTTATCTATTTAAAAAATATATTTCAGATAAATCTCAAAGCAAAACTAAACCCTAAGTTATATACAAGAGATGCCTAAAAAACACAGTGATTCAGAAAAGTTGAAAATAAAAGATTGGGCAAAGGCTTAACAGGAAAATGCAAATAAGAAAGCAGAGGGCATAATACAAATACCAGACAAGGTTAAGTTCGGAGCAAACTGCATTAAATGATGCAGAAAGGCACCATTATAAAGCTAAAGGCTGCAACTTACAATGAATACATAACAATTATGAGTATCTATGCAATAAGAGTAATTACAGCACCTTTAAGAAGAAATAGGTTTTTAATAAACAAACTGATGGCAGGGAGATTTTAATTCCTCTCTCCATCTATGAGTAGGTAAAAAATATTAAATCAGCATTTAAATGACCTAAATAACGTACATATTCAGTAGACCTGACTGGCAATACTGAGCACTATATCCTGACATGCCCTTGGAATAAACATGAAAACCAATCATCATTTAAATCACAAAGAAAAGGGCACTAGATTCTAACACATGAAAATGAATAGACAGTATTCTCTCGTCATAATATGAAAAAAAATAAAAATTAAGAACAAGATCAGAAAACAAAAGTTTTCAAAATAAAATTTTAACTCTTAATTCCTTGCTCAAAGAGGAAATAAAAACTGAATTTTCAGAATTTCTAGGAGGGTGGAAATGGTATAAAATACTTGCATACCAGCATCTGTGGGAGAACTAAAATAGTACTCAGAACAATTTTCAAATATTTAAATTATTATACAAATAGAACACAAAAATCAAAATATATGAATTAAGCATCTCAAATAACTTAAAAATGAAAGTCACAATAAATTTAAAGAAAGCAAATGAGTGATATTATAAAAGATAAAAACCTGAAATGAATTTAAAGAGGAAAACAGGAAGCCAGGATGGCTCAGTGGGTTAAGCGATCACTTTGCAGCGCCAGGAACCGAGGATCGAATCCCGGCCCCGGCCAGTGCGGAACCATATGCTGAACTGGGGAGTGCCCCCAGTTCAGTTCTCACCGGGGCGAGACCCCAGCCCAGTTTCTGCCCTATGCAGCCCCGTGCCCACCTGTGGAATGAAACTATGTGGAAAAAACGATGATGTACAACTATGGAGACTGTTCTGGGCCCTCCCCCTTCTCTCTCTCTCTCTCTCTCTCTCTCTCTCTCTCTCTCTCTCTCTCAAAAACAATACAAATAAATCTTTAAAAAATAAATAAATAAAAAATAAAAAGAGGAAAACAGACCAATGAAATATTTCAAAGTTAGTTCTTTTGACCACCATATACAAAAAATAAAGTGTATCACAGACTTAAATGTAAGAACTAAAACTATTAAAGTTTTAGAAGAAAATAGAGGCATAAGTCTTTATTACCCTAGATTAGGCAATAGTTTCTCAGAAAAGGCAACAAAAGTACAAGCAACAAAGAAGAGATAGAAAAATTGGACGTCATCAAAATGTGTAACTCATTCCCAGAGCATACGTTTCAGGCCCTTGGCCAACAGGAAGGAGGGAGGTTTCTCAGCCCGTGTCTCGTGCCCCATGAATCTCACTCAGAGGCACCACGCCCTCTACCCTGTCCCTCAGCTGAGCTCAGGCAACTCACAAACCCTTTGGCCAAGTTAGATGAGGCCGAATCCACGGCTCTCACCTCTGGATATTGCCTGAGGAGAGGCAGCAAGGCTTTCATCTCTAGATTCCTAGTGCTGAGCACACAGCGTGTCCTCACAATCGCCTTATGAATGCATATGTTATAGACTGAATGTCTGTGTCCCCCAAAATTCATATGTTGAAATCTAATCAATGTGCTGGTATTTGGAGATGGGGCCTTTGAAAGGCTATTAGGTTTAAATGAGGTCGTGAAGATAGAGCCACCATGATGTCTTTAGTGCCTTTATAAGGAGAGAGACCAGAGCTCTCACTCTCTCCACCCTGTGACGACACAGCTGTTGGCCAGCCAAGAGTGCTCTCACGGGGAACCACATCTGCTGCAGTTGAGCTTGGACTTAGTGGCCTCCAGACAGTGAGAAATAGTGTTTGTTGTTTAAGCAAACCCATTGTATGGTAGTTTGTTAAAAAGCACCTCCGGGGAAGCCGGGATGGCTCAGTGGGTTAAGCGCTCACTTTGCAACGCCGGGGACCGGGGATCAAATCCCGGCCCCGGCCCGTGCAGAACCATGTGCTGAACTGGGAGCTCCCCTAGTTCAGTTCTCTCTCTGTCTCTGTATCTCTCTCTCTCTCTCTCTGTCAAAAACAATTAAAAAAAAAAAATTTAAAACAAATAAAAAAAAAAAAAAAAAAAAAAAAAAAAAAAAAAAAAAAAAAAAAAAAAAAAAAAAAAAGCACCTCCAACTGACTAAGACGCATGTATTAACTAATGCATGCAGACTTTGGATCATTGAAGAGATTGTGTAGTTCATGTTCAAGAGACATCTGCTTCTCAGACCTCAGTGAAGTGGTAACAAGAGTGCAGGGTTATTTAGACAGTGGGCCCAGGCCACACAGCCTGGTAAGATGAAGAAAGGTCTGGAGCCCATGTCACTGTGCTGTTTGCTTGGGTGACAAGTGTCAAATGAAATGCAGAAACAGGGCTCAGTACAGCATGTTCGAGGGCACGTGCCTATGTAGGGGGTCACTGTGCACCGATCTGGGCCCTGACCCCTGCTCCATGGCTAGAAGCTCTCCATTATACAAGTCACTTCCCTTTCCTGAACCTCAGTTTCCCATCTGTACAATGTGGATGTAGAACCGAAGTATCTCCGAGATATCTGTCTGCTCTAAATTCTTCCAGTTCAGAGCCTGACTAGAGAAGGATTATAATGGGCATTGTCGGCTCTCCATTAGCCCCTGTAGATCAGCTAAAGTGTTTGGGGTGAGTAGTTGTGCAGGTAAGAGATTAGATGGGAGCTTCCCTAATAAAGAGTACAGAGGCAAACTCCAAGATGAATGATGAATAGGCAGTTTTCTAAACACACATATCTGTCAAACCTGAGAAGCTGCCCTATAATCAGAGAAAGGGGGAAAGACCTGGAAGACTCCCTGAGTAACTCCAAGAACTACCATGGTCCACCAGAATTCCTCCACAGGTTTCTAGAATAAATTAGCCACCAGACAGAGCCATGTCACAGTTCCCTTCACACCACCCTCCGATACCAATAAACAACTCAGGGTGCTCCTAGCACAGGACCCTCAAAGTCACCAGACTCCATGGGCCTATGGGGGCCGATGGAGCCACATAGGCAGAAATGCCTCAAACATCATGGGCCCCTGCCGCTCTCAGCCTGCAGGTACGGGAGCGCCAACCCCCTGCAATGTTACCTGTGACCAGGTCTGGATCATATGTGCTCCCCGACACCAGAGGTCATTGGCTACTGGCAGAGGCCACCACTGCCCATCCACACACATCAGGCACCTGCCAGCCAGCCATCATAGGGCATCTACAGCTAATGCAACACAAGTAGGCTTGCCAGGTATTACATCTCCCCTGATAGGAGCGAGGGAGACCATGATGCAGGAATTGCTGCCTTCTTCCAGGGACCACGGGCCCAGCTTGTCATGCCTGAGATGAGTTCGTTCAAGAATCTCCACAGCCGGCATGTACCCGGGCTTTTGGCAGGCCGGTCGCTCCCAGTTCCAGGTGCGCTGAAGTTCTCGTTGACGCACTGGCTATGAAATTCCCCTATCGGACTCCCCTGCTCAACCTCTCCAAGGGCTCCCCATGGCTTCTGGGTAAGTCTCAGATCCCTGGTGTGGCACACAGAGCCACCCGACGTGCCTGGAAGTATCCTGGGCACTAGAGGTTCACAGAAGGTGAGAGGTGTTCTCTGGAGGGCAGTGCAGTGCGGTGGTCATGTGGAGGCCGGACCCCCACGGCACCCCCTAACCACTGGTTGGCCCCAGCAAGTCCTTCGCTTAGTAGGAGGTCCTCTCAAGTCGCATGACACTGCTCCCCACTGACCCCCGCAGGGTCGCGGGTCACTCTTAACCCGCTCTGCTGCTCACCCACCTGCTTCTGAAACAAGGAGCACCCTCCAAACCCCAAGAAATCAGCCACTAAAGACCTGCAGCTTGGGTGAGGCCGGGGCTTACTTGGTCTGTCCCCATGGTGACCTCTGTCCATGTGGAGGTGGCTAACCACGTGGTACCCACAATGCATGGATCCCAACCAGAAACTCTTCTCGAGCTCACCTGACAGGTGCTTCTGTGGAAGGAACCCGTCAGTCCAGGCAGCGGTCCCGTGATGTTAGCACTTGTCTTCCACGTCTTCTCCACTCAGGAATAGGGGCAGGGAAACAACGGTACGCAGGCCTCTCCTGGGGCTTGGGGGATGGGGGACGTCAGGCGTTTGGCCCTGGTGCTGACCTTGACATCCATTTGCCTAGTCCCTCAGAACTCTCTGAGCCTCAGGGTCTTCATCCGGAAAATAGTTTAACAATGCAGATCATATCAGCCTGTTGTGAGGAAAATGTGAGGTGAGAGGTCAAGTCATTAGGACTCAGATTATGGGAAACTCCATATTCTAGACCTTGCATTATATTATAAAAATATAATGCCAGCAACAGAGTAATTTTAGATTTTCTTATAGCTCCATTACAAATTTTAAGTATAAACTAATTTTAATGTTTTATTTAACCCAATATATAGATCCCAACATATTATAATTTCAACATGTAATTAACTTAAAACCTATGAGGCATGTTATATTCTTTTGTATTATGTCCACATCATATACACTTACCATACGCCTCAATTCAGAACAGACACACTTCGGGTGCTCAGTTGCTACATGTGGCCAGCGGGGGGCATGCTGAACAGCACAAGTCTAGACTAAAGTTGGACTTCATTCTATGGACCATGGAGAGCCATGACAGTTTTGCCAGAGGAGTGCCATGCACCAAACAACAGTGTAGGGAGCTTTCAGGTGGCTTTTGGGTAGGGACACAGCTGTTCTGCCTCAGTGGTCCACGCAGTGACCGTAAGATAGCAGCTCTGTTTTCTGTCTCCCTAGCACCTATACAGAACCTGAAAAAGAGTCCTTGATGATGGGGCTGGATGAACCAATCACCCAACAAGTCACCAGGCTGGGCCGCTGCCTGGATCTGTGGAGCAAGTTGAATAGAAGGGTCCCGAGGAGTCTGCAGGTCAGAGCCGGGGACGGAGGCAGCAGGACCGGGCACGAGTAATAAAGTGGCTGGAAGAGAAGCTGGCAAGGTAGCAGAATGACTCTCGCTTTAGACCTGTGCTCAACATGCCAGGAGGTTGCTGAGACCAAATGACTGGTTAGGAAGAAGGTAGGGCTGGGGTCGGAAGAAGTGAGTCCCTTGGGCCACAGTCACCAGGTAGCCAGGAGTCACAGGCACTCTGAGGCACTTGGAGGAGAGTGGTCCTATGAAGAAGTGAGATGACAGTAAAGGCTTAAACACATGCAAGAGAAAAAACTCAAGTTCCTGTGGACACGGAGCTCTCAGATGCGTGGAACGATTGGCTGGGAGGGGCGGCTGGAGAGACCGATTGGAAGCGAGAAGCAGTTTTCAGGCGGCCCGGTTATTGCTGAAGCAGGCAGGGCAGCCTCCACCACACAGCCCTCATCAAACCGCTTGCATCTCATTAACCAGTCGTGTTCTCCAGGGACCTGGGGTGAGACTGCTTAGCAAAAGCAGCTGCTTTCGCTTTAAACAGTTTTAGATCAAAGCCAGGGGCACACCAGTGCTCTGTGTGACACTGGTAATGAAGAAGAAAGTCTCCCAGCAGCGCAAAGGGGAAAAAAATAATGAAAATAAAAGGTTTGGACGCTCATCCAGAAGAGGCTGGTTCCTCGAAATTCTCGATTTCCCTGAGGCTGTGTGTCAAGAACAGGAAATGTCAGGAGTAACTACAGTGTGTGGTCATCCTGGGACTGGAGCATGCTCAGAGAGCTGCCTACAGGAGGGACTGTGGCCGTTCGACCCCAAATAATCTCCTAAATTACTCAGCCCCGGCATTCATGCTAATGCCAGAGATCAACCTTGGGGAGAGCAGAAATGAACTACACATTCCTATGATCACAATGTTGGGTCTCAAAGAATTCTAAGCCCAATCTCCTTTAAGCCTCACAAGAACGCTTTAAATCAAACTGGTTAAACACCATTTACCAGATTTGATAGATGAGAAAATTGAGGCTCAGAGAAGTTAAGAGACTTGCTCCAGGATACTATATTGAACTGTGCCTTTGCAAGTGAAAGAAAAATTAAAATTAAAAAAAAAGGAGGGGAAGCTGGGATGGCTCAGAGGGTTAAGCGCTTGCTTTGTAGCCCCGGGGACCGAGGATCGAATCCCAGCCCCAGCCCATGAGGACCCACATGCTGAACTGGGGTGTGCCCCCAACTCAGTTCTTGCCGGGGCCTATGCGGGAGGCTCCAGCCTAGTTCCTGCCCTGCGCAGCCCCGCGCCCACCTGTGGAGTGAAACTATATGGAAAACTAATGCTGTCAACTATGGAGACTGCTCTGGGCCCTCCCCCTTCTCTCTGTCTCTCTCTGTCTCTGTCAAAAAACAATAAAAATAAATCTTTAAAAAAAAAAAGAGATTGACAGGCATGGCCTGAAGAGGGCCTGGACCCAAGGACCCTAACACCATTGGGACTCTGTCTCGGCCTCCTGTGCCCATGTCTCAGGCCAGCTGCCTCAGCAGTTCCAAGCTAACATCCTTATAGCTTCACAGCTAAGGAGGAAAGAGAGTCTCCCCTGCCAACCTCGGTCAGCAGAGCCGTGGAGAAGCACACTGGCTGACCAGGCTTGGATCACATACACATTTGTGGCCATGCCAAGGAGAGCCATCGCTGGTCCAAGCAGGTCAACATGCTTCATCCACTCTCACCCACATATGTTTCTAGACTGAGCAAGGAGAACAGGTGCTGGGCAACCCAGAACAGTAGCCTCTATGGTCCCTGAGAGGAAGGCCACAACAAACCAAGGCCCAAAGGCCAACCTTCTGGCTTAGAACTCATCCATTATTATCAATTCAACAAGTATACAAGCACTGTATGGAAAAAGTCCAGCCACTGTCAATACAATATGGCCAGATACTTTCCAGACAGCCCTCGAATATTGCATTACATACACTGCAATAACCAAAACAGATGGTCCCTTGGTGAAGCCAGGATGGCTCAGTGAGTTAAGCGCTCACTTTGCAGCGCTGGGGACCGAGGATCTAATCCCAGCCCCGGCCTGTGCGGCCCCATGTGCTGAACTGGGAGCTCCCCCAGTTCAGTTCTCTCTCTGTCTCTCTCTGTCTCTCTCTCTCTCTCTCTCTCTCTCTCTCTCTCTCTTTCTCTCTCTCTCTGTCAAAAACAATAAAAAATAAAAAATAAATTCATTTAAAAACAAAAAACAGATGGTCCCTATCCTCAGGGGCACACAATCTAGCGAGAGAGGAAGACGATAAACAGGTAAACAGATAACTAATTGCAAATTATGACAAGTGCCATGAAGGAAACCAACAGGGTGAAATGACATAGAAAATTAGGCAGTGATTCAGACAGGATGTTTACAGAAGGCTCGCAGAGGAGGGGGCAGTAAGCTGTGATCAAGACTGAAAAGGAGCTAGACAGGGAGAGTGAAGGAAGATGGTTCCAGGCTCACGCGGGCAGCTGTGTGAACAGAGGCCCTGAGATGGGAAAGACCCTGTCCTCTGTGGGAGACTAAGGGAAGTCCGAGGTGAGCCAAGCCCAGGGGGCAAGGTGAGTGGAAAGGAGAGCAGGCAGGATCCCATCACACAGGGCCTGCCATGCCCTGGAAAAGAGTTCAGATTTTACCCTGAGGCACCGGCAGCCATTAAAGGATCTTTAAGATTCTGAGCACTATGAAACGCTTTATATTTTAAAAGAGGCTCTGGGTAAGAGGCTCTGATGGCAGTAATCCAGTAAAAGTTGATGTGGCTGAAACTACAGTGGTAGCAGTGGAAATGGAAAAACTGGAAAGATGAAAAATACATTTAGGAGGAGGAAAGGGATAGGGCCCATAGGATTGAGTGATTGATTTGAGGGAGATGGAGGAATCCCTAGAGTGAGCCTGAAAGGGGGTTGGTTGGGGGGGCAGGATCATTTACAGATAGAGAGCTCAGCTTTGGGAACTAATGTTGAGTTGACTGTGAGTTATCAAAGTGTTAAACAGGCAGTTGGATATTTAAGATAAATTAGAAGAAAACCTAAAACTGACTCATAGGAAACCCAAACCATAAAGATAATAAAGGAGAACCAACAAAAGAGATGGAAGAAGAAAATCAGAAAGACAGCAGGGAAACTAGGAGAGAATAATTGCATAGACACCAAAGGGAAAGTGTTTCAAGGGAGAAATAGTTATGTCAAAAGCACTGAGTGGTCAAGTACAATGAGGACAGTGCCGTTAAAACCAGCCACGTGGAGGTCTTGGAGAACTTTGCCAAGAGTAGTTGATGGAAGACAGAGTGACATCCAGATAGATGTGGGTTGGAGAGGGAGTGGGGGTGTAGAGAACGGAGACAGAATGTCCCCTACACACCCTCTCAAGTTTTGTGAGAGAAATGGAGAGGTGGAATGGTAGCTGGAAAAGATCCAAAGTCACATAACATTTTTAAGGAATTGGCGATAAATAAATAAAAAAAGTGCTTCTTGCATCTGCTTTTATTACAAATGTACTGTCTGCAGTGAGTTCTCATTTGAACACAGTGTTCTCGGGCTTTAAAAAGTGTACGAGTGAAATGAGATGGCCCCCAAGGTCCCTTCCATATCTGTCATTCTAAAGATCTGGAAGTATTCCTTTGTCAAAGGTCAGAAAAACATCCGAGACTGGAGCCTTAATCCCTCTGGGCTGTCATATCAAACTGCCATAGACGGGAAGCTTAAACAACAAACATTTACTTCACACAGTTCTGCAGCCTGGGAAATCCAAGATCAAGGTGCCAGCAGATTTGGTAGCTGGTGAGAACCCTCTTCTTGGTTCTTTGATGGCCATTTCAATTGTCCTCACATGGTGGAAGGGGCAAGAGAGCCCTCTGGAGTCTCTTTTATAAGGGCATGAATCCACCCTCATGGCTGAATCACCCCCAAAGGCCACATCTCCTAAGCCGTCACATTGGGCATTGGGTTTCAACATAGGAATCTGGAGGGACAAACATTCAGTCTGTAGTAACTGGTATCCGAGCACTTCCTTCTCCTCATCTTCTCGGTTCGTTTGGTCATTAACTTATTCATTCATTTCCCTAGAAGGTGGACGCCACAAGGGGCAAGGATTTTTGTTGTTGTTCACAGACAGGTACATAGCAGGTGCTCAATAAATATTTGCTGAGTGAGCAAACAAATGGATGGGTTCAATAGATAGTCATAGAGTGCTTACACATGCGGATCTCATTCAATATTCACCCGGCAAACATTAAGCATCTGACTCGCGAGGCTTTGTGCTAAGCACAGTTCCTCCTTAAAGAGGGAAAAACAAGACTGTTCTGCTTGCCTCACAAGATCATTACAAGAATCAAAGGAGAATCATAGGCTGAAAAAGAAAAAAAAAGAACTTTACAAATGCTGGAGTACCTTAGAAAGATAAAACATTACTAACCATGGTTTCTGCCCTCAAGGAGTTTCCAGTGAAATTGAGCAAATGAGAAAGAAAAAACAGGAGGGGGGTGGAATCGCTGTTTAGTGGGGACCACAGTGTGCCTCAGGCTCCAGGGCGCTCTATACTCCTCTCTCACCTGCTACACACACACCCTGAGGTGGGCGGTGTTACCACCAAGAGATAGATGCAGAGACAGGGATCTGAAAGGTTAAGTCAATTGCAGAATCTACTCAGATAATTGAGTCCAAAATAGATGAAAAGCTGGGTCTGTCTAATGTCAAAATCCCACCCTTTCAAAAATATTTTCTTTCACATGAAAGTAAATCCTAGGAAGCATTCCAAGTCATGTCCCTGGATATTGAGAACGAGATGGGTGAGGGAGGCAGGAATAGCTACTCCATGGCTGTTGAACACTGAACTCTGTATGCATTACATCAATTCTTATTTGTGATATAGTGTCTACCTCATTTTTCACAGTAACACATGTGTCAGCTGAAGTCCCCAATCCACTGATAATTTAAAGTTGGCCAAGAGGTCCCCTCAGTCCATGGAAAACCCAACGCTATTTTCAAGATTTTTTACATTTCCCAGGGAGCTCACCTGCTTGAGGCAAATTTCAAACCCCCTCACACGCACCTCCTGCAGCTTATTCTGTGTTGTTCTGGGCGCCGACCCATCCAGACATAAGATGCAGCCCCTTTTATCTCACCCAACTCACTCACACAGGACTTGGAAATGGAAATGTGTTTGAGGAGACAGAGAGGCCTGACATTCCAGCAGAGCAAGCAGTTTAAGATCGGCTACCAGGCATTGCTACTCATCAGATCCTTTGTTCAGGTGCTTCTGGGGGCTTCTCACTGCCCCCCTTTTTCTGGAGGCCCCAGCCTTTCCCTCATGCCACTTAACACACCCTGTATTCTAAATCCCCATCCCCTGGCCCATCCATATGGATCTGGGGACACTGCAGAGTTCTCACATGACACCAGTTGATTGGTCAAGCTGTGGCCATCTAATCTGTGACCAGCCAGTGAGGACCTACCCTGGGATTTCTGGAATATCGGGTCAGCCCCCTCTGTGGTCGCTGAGACTGTCATATAGAACACTCGGGAGGTGCTGGCTGCCATGTTTGAGATGAGAAAAGTCACTTTGCAGGAAGAAAATGAGGCACCTTTACAAAACAGAGCCAAAAGGAACAATAACAAGGGAGGAGAGAGAGCGGCACTCCTGTAGCCCCAGCCACACTCCTGCTCTGGTTCATCGGGGGCTCTTGCCTTCCAGCAGTGAAAACTGTGGGAGGATCTGGTCCTTCTTCTCTCCTCCACCAGCCTTGTACAGAATGAGAGCAGTAGAGAACTTCACCCCCTCCCCCAATGCACTATGCCAATCACGTTAGAAGACAGAATCAGCTTACCCTGGGTGGAGACTGCAGCTAACACAGACCGCCCTGCCAAAGTCTGAGGAACGCAAAGGTCCACACTCATGCTTCCCATCAAGCATCCCTACCCAGCCCCAGGGAGGGTCAAGTGTCAGGTTCTGACCGTCACCGCGCCCCCGGGTAGCTGCTGTTGCTATGGCACCCTTGGCTGTCATCCCATGATGCACAAAAGGGGAACACAGTCTCAAGGAATTTAAAGAACTTGCCAAAGTCATTGCCAGTAAGAAGCAGAACTTGAAATGGGGTCTGTGTGTTTCACTAACAATTGTTGGGACAGATATGCAGACCCAGGAGAGCAGGGCTGGCTGTGGGGCTGGTGGAAACCCCTCCATCGAGGGTCTACAGAGCTCTGCCTTTTCCATTCTTGTTATTCCTCTCGCTCCTTCCTCCTTTTCTTTCCTCCTACCATCTCTTTCTTCCTCCTCCTTCCTTTGCCAAGACTTCCAGCAGCCCCCATTGGCAGGAAGGGACACAGGGGTCCCCCCTGGGACTGCTGACCATCCCTTAGGCCTGTCAGGAGACCTTGGGTGCTGGCTCATCCTGAAGAACAAGACGATCTTTGTGCAGAGTCACTGTGCTCCCCTAAAGACAGATCACCGTGGTAAGGTGACCAGATTTTAACATTGGTAAAGCGGGACACCACTGACAGGGGGGAGGGGGTTCTTGATTAAAAATTTGGTCTATCTCCCGCCGTTCCCTAGCTTGTCGTGCATTCTTCCCAAAAATCGGGACTTGTTTAAAACGCCATGGGACGCGGGACAAATTGTTAAAAATCGGGACTGTCCCGCCAAAAGCGGGACGTCTGGTCACCTTACCATAGAGGAAATTCTGAGTGAGAATCAAAGGAGGCCAAGAGAGGGTAGCACGTGCTCCCTCATCCTGGAATGGCCTTCCCTGTCCTCCAGACCCTGTCCCTGCTCATCTTTGAAAAGTGAAAGCTAATAAGTTACACCACATTCTACTATCTATAAAACAAAAGGTTGTTCCGAGTCCTGCACCCCAGGATCCCAGCTTCCACAGTGGCAATCTGTGTGACCTTTGGAAAGTCACTTAAGAAAAAAACAAAAAGTCAAAATGCCTATGTACAGACGTGTGCTTGCACAAAGGAAAAAGGGCAGGATGCAATGCATTCAAATGCTCTGTAGGGGGGAATTCAAGTAATTTCTTCTTTATGCTTTTCTGTATTTCCCACTGTGTGTGCCATGAGCATGTATTTCTTCTATAACTACAAAAGCCCTCACTGAAGATCTCTGGGCTTCCGTCTCCAATGGTATCAAGTGTGGCCGCACCTGCCTTGTTCCTGTCATAGTGCTGTCTTAGGAGATGATGCCTAAAACTGCTTGACCTGTATCACCAGCTGAGATAACAAACACGAGCACGTTTCTTTCATTTTTCCAATTAATTACTCGAACAGCTGCCAGCCCTAGTTATTAAGCAATACAGAGTCTGTCTCCCTCTCAGGCCTCCCCATAGCGGCACTTAAGAATGGGTTCCACTCTATTTAAAAAAGGAAGGAAGGGGGGGAGGGAGGAAGGAAGGAAGGAAGGAAGGAAGCTCATAGATACCGAGAACAAATTGATGGTGCCAGATGGAAGTGGTGTGAGCATGGGCAAAAAAAGGTGAAGGGGAATACAAAGCACAAACTGCTAGTTATAAGTCAAATAAGTCACGGGATGTAACGTACCGCATAGGGAATGGAGTCAATAACAGAGTAAAAACTATTTATGGTGACAGATGGTTACCAGACTTATCGTGGTCTCTGTGCAAAATATATAAATGTCTAATCACTTTGTTGTACACCTGGAACCAATATAATATTATATGTCAACTATAATTTAAAAATAAATTTAAAAAAAGAGAAATAGGCTCCAGTGTAAGCAACAAGTAACCTAACAGAGCCTTACATAAATGGGGTGTATTTTCCTCCTAAAATAAGAAATCCAAAGTGAGGCAGTTCAGGGCTGGCATGCTGCCCTGGGATGTCCTCAAGGATGCAGGCTCAGCATCCTTCGTTTGTAGTTCATTCTTGTGGTCACAGAAAGTGTGATATGTCTCCCGGCAAGAAGGGCCAAAGAAATTTTGTCTTGTCATTTGGAACGAGAATTCCACCTACACCCCACTGGCTAGAACTAGATCACATGACTACACCTAGCTGAAAGGAATGCTGGGAAGTTAAGTTCACTTTCACCCTCTATAGTAGAGAAAAGCAAGAGAAGAGGAAATTATGAGTGGTTTTTAGTTCGCCAAGTCCCCGAGTCTACCACACACTAGAGTTTATTCAACACGAGGGCTCCCGTTTCACTTCTGAAGGCCAGGTGGAGTGAGAACTGTGCACAGGGAAGCTCACGTTGTCATTTGTCACTGAGTGTGCTGCAGGGTTACAGTTAACAACTGGTCCAGCACAATCAGTTGACCCCTTGTCCGCTGCAGAGGCGATGCTATTATTGTTGCAGTGCCTGGCACAGGCCACGGGGCTCCCGTGCAGGGCTCTCGTGCTGGGCTCTTGTGTTGCAGACATTTAGGCGACACTCACACATGCACAGCCAGTACTGGTCGATTCTAACTCTAATGGAAGGGAGGTTGAGTCACAAAGGGCTTCCCACCTCAGCCATACCCTACGTCAGAAACCGCTCCCCTGGGATCCCTTGGGCCCCTCTTTTGAGCCAGGGTCGCCAGACTTCCCAGAGGACCTCTCTTTTCTTACTGGAAGATGTCACATTAGATCATCCCAAACCAGTAGAGAAGGTCTAGTTGGCAACCAGAATCTCAGTACCTTCCCCACAGGAAACTCCTTGGTACCTATGAAAATTCGTGCACCTCTTCTCCCCAAATCAGCTCTGAATGCAAGAAGCATTGGTAGGGTTCATCTCCATCAGACCACATCGGGCTCTAGAGTCCTGAACTCTGACCCGGATTCCAGAAGAGAGATCAGGCCTCACACTGGCTGCTGAAGGCTTGCTGTCGCCAGATGGGATGAAACTAGGAAAAGCCTGGTCCAGTAACAAGAACTGATCTCTCCCTCTGATAAGAAAATCCTATCTAACTAAGAAGAAACTGTGGGATGGTTTCTTAGGGCCCAGAAGCACTTTTAAAATTAAGAGGCTGTCTGTAAAATGATGGAAAAACTGAATATTCAAGTTTCTGAACTAAGCAAAGAGATTTCGGTCAGCTGGTTGATTATTAGAGATGAAGGTCCTAGGTAAGACAAGACATAACCACACTGCTCTGTAAGTAGGTGCAAGTTTCTCTTTCATGGGTTATTTTTATGTGTTACAGAGCTTATCTTTACCCATTTAAATGGCAACCGGTTATTTTTATATAGATGTCTAAGTGTGAAATTTGTTTAAGGAAATTGTGGAATGTCATAAAACTTGATAAGGGTAGGAAATACTCAGAGTTGATTAATTGCATTTATGACTTGTCATAAATTGAGATGTTAACTCAAAAATGAACATTTTAAAATTCTTTTCCTGCCTCTCTGGGTTTTCCAAACCATAAAATCCCAGCAGCCTTCATTTTTGTGATGGGCAATTATAATTTGTGATTTTCCTTCTGAAGAAGTTTATCATAAACAAAATTAAAGTGCTTCCACTATTTTCCAGATCTAAACACAAGCAGAACTTTCTAAATATTTCCTTCTTGTTACTATCATACCACCTGAATTGGGCTAAAAGTGAATTTTTTAATAGAGCTCTGGACCAGGCATCTTCAAGCATGAGATCTGCTCCTGTATCGCTACCCCACCTTGTGTGGTCTGTGATGGGGCAGAGGTCCGGGGTGTGATAGTGAGAGAGGAGGACAGGAGTCCAAGGCAAGAAGCTCCTGAGGGGGTCCACTACCCCTCTCTACACAGCCCCTCTCCTCTGCTGGTGACTGGCTTCCCCTACACCCAAGAGCAAATTCCATTCTGCAATTAGGGAAGGCAGGGAGTCAAACAGATACATTAAATTATTCACTGAGGACAAACTGTGATGAAGTCCGGGGAGGAATAATTGGGCAATTAATCGATATAGACTCCAAATAAGTCACATTGTTACTGAATGCTGTGTCCTCCCAAAATTCAAATGTTAAATCCTAATCCACGATGTCATGGTATTAGGAGGTGGCGCCCTTGGTGGGGAGGGTAGATTGTGAGAGTGGAGCCCTTGTGAATGGGAGTAGCCTCCATAAAAGCGATCTTAGAGAGCTCCCACCCGCTTCTACCACGGGAGAACGCCGTGAGGAGGCAGCTATCAATGAAACAGTAAGCAGACCCCCACCAGCCACACCATTTGCAACAGACAGAAAACAACGGTGCTGTCCCGTTTCAAATGGCGTGTCTGGGCAGCCTAGTGTCACCGGGCTAAATTCAGGGTGTCAGGAGGCTGACCACACGTTCCATTTGAAACGGGTCAATACTATTGTTTTCTGTCCCATTTTAAATGGTACATCTGGGGAAGCCGGGATGGCTCAGTGGGTTAAGCGCTCACTTTGCAGCCCCGGGGACTGAGGATTGAATCCCAGCCCCAGCCCGTGTGGACCCATATGCTGAGCTGGGGAGTGCCCCCAGTTTGGTTCTCACCCGGGGTGAGACCCCAGCCCAGTTCCTGCCCTGTGCAGCCCCACACCCACCTGTGGAATGAAACTATGTAGAAAAACTGATGATGTGCAACTATGGAAACTGTTCTGGGCCCTCCCCGTTCTCTCTGTCTCTCTGTCTCTCTGTCTCTCTCTCTCTCTCTCTCTCTCTCTCTCTGTCAAAAACAATAAAAATAAATCTTTAAAATACAGTATGTCTGATTAGCCTCTCCAGACACCAAATCTGCCAACACCTTGATCTTGGGCTGCTAGCTCCAGAACTCTGAGGAATAAATGTCTGTTGGCTATAAGCCCCCCAGACTGTAGAGCTCTGTTATAGCCATCTGATGGACCAAGATATCATGCATTGTCTTCTTCCAGTCCCCACAAGCCTATGAAATAGGCAGTGTTAATATTCCCATTTTACAGACGAGGACCCCAAAGCTTAGAGATGTTCCGCAACTCTCCCCCGCCCCACAGCCAGTAAAGAGGAGGGATGTGAAGCCAGGCAGTGGGAATCCGGTCGCAGCCACCATGCTCGGGCCCTGAGAACTGGCATAGAAAACAGCACACGCAAACTGACCCCTCCAGGCTGAGTGCACGAAGGTGCAAGGGGAGTGTGCTGGGCTGACCTGGCATGCCTTCTTAATCACTTGGACCTACTGTCTTGTCCATTTCCAAGCTCAGGACCCCCAAGTGCTTTTCAGACATTTCCATTTGAATGCCATTCAAATTTACAACCCTGAGTTACCCAGAAAAGTGGCTCTTCCTGACCCCACCCAAGTGCACCAGACACCTCCTCCCTGCCCCACAGAATCAGAAGTAATAGGTGGGATTCAGTCCTTTGTCTTGCTTTCACTGCTGAAGTCCAAAGCTGAGGGGGAAAGGCAATAACCCCCCACACACACTTTCGTAGTTCAGAAAGTCTGCAATAATGGGGACAGCACTTCTGAGGGTTGCTTCAGTTCCCCACCTCAGCTCCCCACCCCCCAGAAGAAGAAGAGACCGTGCAGGAGAAGCTGGGCTCCCCGGCTTCTGGAGGCGCACTGTGACCCAGACCGGCTGATCTTGCCCTGGCTTTTGAGGGCCTCTGCCCCGCGGACACTGTAGGGGTATAGAACTCCTCTGCCCTTCAAGGGTCTTTCAGCTCCTCTAATAATTAAATCTGCCTAAGAGATTAACAGGGAAAATAACCAAATTTCATACGTACGTATGCAAACCCCCACACACATGAGAGGTTCAGGGACAGAGGTAAAATGAGGTGTACATGACATCCTGAGCTAAGGATGGGGGATGACGCCTGAGGTTTCAGAGAGGAGGAAGGTGATTCGCAGGACAATAAGGACAGATATTCAGTAATCAGATTTCCCTGTCCTAGGGATAGGTCATAAAAGTTATCTCTAGTAATAACCTTCATTATGGGCAAGACCCCAACTTAAAATCTTGGGCCCGCAGGATCTCGGTTGCCTTCAGCTCCAAATAACCTAAGCAGCACATCTTAGAGAGAGGCCAGTTCTGAATGCCATCCAGACCACGGGGGGCCTCTATAGGAGCTGAGACTGTTATGAACCTCGTCCAGACCACAGGGTCCTCTATAGGAGCTGAGAGGCCTGTTTGAACCCTGTCTAGACCACGGGAGGGGCCCCTATAGGAGCTGGGGGCAAAGCAAGCAGATCCCTGCAGGGAGGGACTGTGAGGCGGGCTGCCCGGGCAGGGTCTCAGGGGTTGGGGGGGGGGGGGCTGTCAGGTGGAGCCAGGAACTCAGGCAGTGATGAAGTCCCCTAGGTCCCCCTAAAAAATTCAGTGATGCACGCCACCACTACCCCCACCCCCAAGACAGACTGCATTTGGGTGTTCTTCACAGAGGCAGTAAATAGCAGCTGTGTTGACAGCAGAAGCAGCCCTGACCTGCAGCCTTCGCCCCAAAGCAGGAGACAGGTGCCCTGCCACCCCCCCAGAACAGCCAGTCCTACCTCTCTCCAGTATTCACTCCTGTGTCCACTGAGCAAAGTCCTCGTGAGCACCTATTGCATGCCAGGCTCCATGCGAGGTGTTGCAGCTGTGGTCCCTGCTCTCAGGAAACCCTCGCTGACCTTGTAAGTGCATCACACAGACCTGCTTACCCACCTGCTATAAGAGCTGAAGAAACAAAGCCCGCTGCCTCTCAGCTGACCCTCAACTCCCAGCCCTAATGTGCTTCCACACTGTGACAAACACACCTTTGCAAAGAGGGCAGGAGGCGTAAACGAGTAGAATAATGCAAATTAAAATGCATTTTCCTTCCACTCATCTCAATTGCTCTTTTTGACCTCTTGAAAAAATGCACCCTCCCTTGGCGGTATTTAAGGAGATTCACAGAGGCTGTGGAGATGACAAGAGAAATGCCCCAAACCAAAAACACAGGACCCGACCAGCAGGTCAGGAAGAGCCACCACCCTCCACGATGCTGTCCACGCCTCCGAAAGGCTCTGGCTCCACGAAGGCCCCCAGGAAGAATTTCCCCAGACAGGCCACTGGCCCAACCCGTCATTTGTTCATTCATTTCTGCCCCTCCTCCTTGCCTGGCACTAGGAATGACCCAAGATGACGAAGGCATGGTGCCTACCTCAAGGGGGCTGTGTAGAAGGAAAGCAGCCAAGCAAAAAAGAGTAGGCCCCTGGCCACAGCGCTGTGACAGCTGGGTGCCCAGAGAAGGGGCCCCACCAGCCAGGGCACGTTGGCAGGCAGCCTGGGCTTTCGGTAGCTGACCCTTGAGCTAAGTCCTCAAGACTGAGAAGGCACTAGCCAGATGCGTGACAGGAGAAGGGGGTTCTCCAGAGTGGGTCCTCAGAGTGACCAGCAAGGACAAAGGCATGCCATGTGGGGGAGCACAGCGCTTTAAGCCATGTGAGATTAGGTGGCAGGCAGGGAGAGAAAAGGCAGGTGGGCGGGGGAAAGCAGGGACTCGAAAGATGCCCCAGACCAGAAGGGCTGGGCTCAGGCATGAGGACTTTATCCTGAGAACCTTAGGAAACCAGAATGAGCACCCAGGTATCAGCGGTGATGAATCCAGAAGCCCCGAAGTCACCGGATGAAGCCAGACAGCCGCCCCGCCAAGGACACAGTGGGGAGGCCATGCCCTGCTCCAGAAAGTGCTGATTGGAAGGTTTCCTGAGTCACTGGTTTGGAGTCGCCATCTGCTGGCAAGATTACTTCACTACAGCTGGTTCAACCAGTGTTCAAAGGCAGCGTATCTTTTAAAAACATAACAAGGGAAACCGGGATGGTTCAGTGGGCTAAGCACTCACTTTGCAGCCCCGGGGATCGAATCCCGGCCCCGGCCGGCCGTGATGACCCATATGCTGAGCTGGGGAGTGCCCCCACTTCAGTTCTCATGGAGGCGAGACCCCGGCCCAGTTCCTGCCCTGTGCAGCCCCGCCCACCTGTGGAATGAAACTATGTGGAAAAACCAATGATGTGCAACTATGGAGACTGTTCTGGGTCCTCCCCATTCTCTCTGTCTCTGTCTCTGTATCTCTCCCTCTCTCTCTCTCTCTGTCAAAAACAATACAAATAAATCTTTAAAAAAATAAATAATAAATAAAAAACATAACAGGCACAGGGAACTTTCTTCAAATCACAAAAGAGCAAATTAGCATAGCACTTATAGAAAGAATTTTATTAGCGTTTTAATCAAAAACCAGAGAAAAGAGCATCATCTGAGAGTCGTAGGTTCAAATTCTGACTCGGCCACTGACTATGTAGAATTTAGATAAAGGACTTGCTCCAGGAAAGGAGCTATCATCATAGGTAACTAGAGAGGAACCCAGCAAGTCCCATCTAATCCAAGTCCTCTCTGTGTCCCATGGTTAAAGACGGCTCAGCAAACGTTTGCTTTTCCATCTTGTAAATCCTCTTCCTGCCCTTTGAAGTCCCAAACCCCTGCCCCTCCCTTTTCCCCTTAGCTCAAGATGGCACATAAGCCTCAACTGCCCAATTTGCCTTCCTGCCCCCTATTAGCTTCAGGCCCCATATTATTATGGAACCCCCATATGTACATACATAATTAAACTTAGTTATTAGCTCCTGATGATCTGTCTGATGTCATTTTAACTACTTGACCAGCCAGAAGAATTACTAGGGAAAAGAGGAAATTCTCCCTGCCCCCACAACATATTTTTCTTATATTTTCAGAATCGAATAAGCGAGTCCTATATGCTGGCCTTTGTGTCTGGTTCCTGGGAGGTGGCCTCTAAACCAGGGGTGTCCAACCTCTTGGCTTCCCTGGGCCACAATGGAAGAATTGTCTTGGGCCACACATAAAACACACTAACACTAACCATAGCTGACAAGCTAAAAATAAAAATCACCAAAAAATCTCATAGTGTTTTAAGAAAGTTTAAACATTCTAAACTTGTGTTGGGCCGCATTCAAAGCCGTCCAAAGGTTAGACAAGCTTGCTCTGAGCCCTTAGAACTTCCCAAGTGCCAGGATTGTCTTTGTTATTCATGATGGGCCCCTTAGACCAGCCCTGAGTTTATGCTAATGATGACTTATAAAGAGCAGGTGCTTAGTCTGTCTAAGGAAGTGACTATGGGGCTGACTCCCCACAAAGACCAACAAAGTAATTGGAGGGCTAAGGCTTTGGACCCGGTAATAACAATCCAACCACCAGGAAGCGGAGAACTAGAGATTTTATCCAATCATGTGGCCAGTGATGTAATCAATCATGCCTACTTAAAACCCACCCTCAAAATTCTCAATAACCTGGAGTGAGCTCCCTGGTTGGTAACACTTTCTGCTATGGTTACACATCAGTGGGCTGGGAGGGTCCCTGGACTGGGAGGAGACACGGCAGGTGTCCCATCTGGGACCCTCTGAGACCTCACCCAATGCACCTCTTCTGACTGGTTCTGATTTGTATACTTTTTGCTATAACAAAACTGTAAGTATAACACTTCCCTGAGTTCCGTGAATCACTCTAGAAAATTATCAAAACTACTGGGGTAGTGAGAACCCCCAGTCTATAGTGTCAGTATAAGACATGTCCAAACCTATAAAGAACATGAATAAGTTTGAGTCAAACTGTCAACAATTGCTGGGAAGCAAAATCTCAATGAATTAAGAAAATGCTCCAGAGAATGGCAGTTTTGCTGTTTATTTTAATACATTTGAATAAAACAAGGATATATAAAAGGAGGGCTACATGGAATTCATTGGTGGTAGATTAAGCAGGTAGAAGAAAGCAAAGCAGGACAATCTCTGGGATTGGATAAAAAGTAAAATGGAGACCCACACTTCTCTTACATCGGTGGGCACTAGACAGTTAATAATTAACAGCACAGAGATAGTACCTGGGAAAGAAGATAACAATGACAGATTCTGTGGTCTCCTGAAGAGAGTTGTGCCCTGAGCAGTCCAGAAAAAGGGATTACTCTGACAGTCCAAAGGTTTGTTATCTTGGATGAAAAAAAAAAAAAACCAACAAGACAGGCTCCCCTAAGGAAGCTACAGGCCCAAGATGTGATTACCCTCCATCCCGCTTTTAGTTGGAAATTTTTATGCTCAGACCATCCTCTGTGGTTACTTTCGGTCTCTGGGTTGGTAGGGCCCACCAAGCTGGCCTCCCCTGACCTTGTCAGGTTTAGCGTGTGGCCCCTTTTTCGTCCACATTACTAGTTACTCAGAAGTGAGAGTGACCCTGGAAACTCCCTCGCTTGTGGCTGAAGTGAGGACAGCGTGTGGACCACTATACTCTTTAACCCATGAAATTTGTCCCAACTCTGGGTAATTAGTGTGAGAAGTCATTGCAGCAATGAACACATAACCAGACCTACCAATAAATGGTCAGATAAAGGGGGAGGAAGAGAAAAGACGGGCTGGAATAGGGTAGAAGCTACACATCTCTGCATGTATCTTGCTTTATGGTGTTAAAAACACGACAACAAGCCCAACATAATAGTGAAATTTTTAAACTATCTGCCTGGAACTTCCTGGTCAGCACTAGTGAGATAATCTGCCTGATAAGACCCCCTGCCTTCCCCAAGGGAAGATAACCTAGCCTGAAATAATCTACCCTTTTCATTTCCTTGAGCCACTCTGTTTCTACCTATGAAAGCCTTCCTATTTGTACTCCTTGAAGTACCCTTCTATCTACTAGACAGAATGTTTCTCAATTCATGAATCATTCAATAAAACCAATTAGATCTTTAAATTTATTCAGTTGAAGGGTTGTTGTTTTTTGTTTGTTTTTTTATTGTTAAATTTAATGGGGTGACATTGGTTGGTAACAATTAGGTAGTTTCTGAATGTACAAGTCCACATCACATCACCCATGCATCGCATTATGTGCCCACCACCCAGAATCAGCTCCCCCTCCACCACCATATATCCAGTGCCCAATCCCCCCTCCACCCAGAACTCTCCCTCCCCCCTCCTCCCCCCTCTCCAGGTAAACACCAAACCATTGAGTGTGTC
>PVKE010001224.1:0-11979 GCA_004027555.1 Craseonycteris thonglongyai
AGAGGAAGGGGAGAGCCCAGAGCAGTCTCCATAGTTGTATGTCATTAGTTTTCTACACAGTTTCATTCAACAGGTGGGCACAGGGTTGTGCAGTTCAGGAACCAGCTGGGGACCTCCTGCATGGGAGGTCCACCCCCGCAGGCTGGAGGCCAAACCGGGGGCCACCCACTTAGGAGGTTCACCGTGGTGATTACCAAACTCGGAGTACACCCCAGTTCAGCATATGGGTCTGCATGGGTGGGGGCCGGAATTTGATCCTCAGATCCTGGGGCTGCAAGACGAGCTAGCACTCAACCTGCGGAGTCCTCCTGGCCTCCCCTTAAATCCAGTATTATTAAAAATGCATCTACTATAATGTAAGAGGGAGGGCCCTCAAACACTTTATACTAAAAACAAAAATAAATCATCTCATATCTTGAATTTGTACCCAAATAATCTGAGTGGAATGATTTTAACTTGGTGTTTTTTGAAAATTTCCCTTATAGTAAGCTTAACAATTACTAAATTCAAAAAGGTTGGAAACCACGGTTTTATATTATACTGTCAAATAAATTTGCTTAAAAATTATTCCATTGGATGCTCAAGCAGTGAAGTGATTGAAAATGAAGGTTAAAGTGAATTACTAAAGACTACAGAAGAGATCCATGGTCCATCATTGATTTACTATGGGAGTGCTCAGACCTATTGTTTTTACACTTAAGCTAATCTTTATTTTACACCAAGAATTAAAAAGGGAAAACATAGCATCCATACTCCTATAATGGCTTACATGACATGTTGATTGAGAGAAACTAAAAATTGCATTTCTCACAGCTACCTACTAAGCCCTTCTTGCTCCCTCCTTTTCTCCCTCCCTCCCCCCTCTTTCCCCCTCTCTCTCCCTGCCTGTTTTTCTCTAATGCAGCCATATTTACCCCAGGTTAGAAGAAAATTACCTATTTCAAAATTTAAATGGCAAACACAAATTAGAATGTATCCTTTTGGTCTGCAACAACCAATCTGTCTTCGGCCACTGTTCTACTTTCTTTAGCCTTGGCAAACGATTCAGAACAACATTTCCTTCTTTTCATTTGGATGGTAGGCAATTGTTTGGTGCTGATATGACATTGGCTTTTCCCATAATTTAGCTGAGAGTGTTTTACACTAGGGAGTTTCAGTGTGTTTAGATTGTAAAACTTCTGTGCACTTCTGTGATAGAGCTCCATGTGCTAAATAGACCCAGCAAAGTTGTTTTTTAATACTCCTCCCCTGAATTTTCATTAAAAATCAGTTCAGTTTTAACTCTGATGGTTTATTACTACTTTGCCTCAAAGATCAACTAAATCATGCAGACAAATTGTCATTTCCTGTTTGATGTGTTGTCATTCCTGTGTACAATCTCAGTCTTTTTTATTTAGGTAGATGCCATTCCACGGGTCTTCTTGGTTAGTCGTTAGGAGCAACTGCTGGACCACTGTGATATTATCCCACATGTCACCCAGGTCAGTTATGATGGGGGTCAAGGATTATGTGATCATGTCTATATATGTCCCTTTATAAAATTGTTATTTATCATAGTGTGGCTTATCACTACAAATCACTCAAAATTATGCGATTATTTGACATGAGTTTCCCTTAGTCTCATTTCTTGCCTGATATGCATGATGGGTTGGCCAGTAGGATTTAGATGTAGCTGTAGAAGAGTCAGGCAGACAACTGTAGGAGATGTTGACTGGAGACACAAATATTGCAGTAGGTTATGTTTGCTTTAGCAATGAATTGCTATGATTTTACTCCCAGGGTATAATCTGCTTCTACAGTAGGTTTTAGAAATATGTGAATTTTGTACACAAATATCAGACATAGTAATGTGTTCCTGTAGCATAGTAGTCTTTAAACTTTCCTGTTTGTGTACAGCCAAATAGAATTTTGAAAAAGCACGTGTCTGCTGACATATTGTTACAGGTGAAATATTGTTACAGGTGAACATTTATATTTTAAGTGTAAATAGTTGCAGAAGATGGAATTTCTCTTATGTTGTATACATTCTACTTACAAATAAAACTGCTGTATCACTGTTTTAATAGTAACTGATATGACTTAAATATCATAACAATTTAATATTCCTACCATCCATTTAAAAAAGTAAATAACTAAGTTTGCTTTATAGATATTCATATCATTTTCCCCTTAAACCCATATTTTCATTTCACTTCACCCAAGGAATTTTATTCAAATATAAAATATGTTTATGATTGAACATCTTTTATTGATGACCTTATTATATTTTACTTCAACAAAAATTCTATATAAACTGAAATTTGAAATTTTAAAAATTTTCTGTAATCATGAAGCCCAAACTGCTTTTGGAATCAGTCACCATAAAAATCACGATTATTATACAGTTGATCAAAAAAACTTTTACTGTTTGACTTAAAAGTAAATATAGTTTTATTATGTGGGATGAATAAGGCTTATAACTTTTTAAGATTCTGTCTTAGCTTTTGTTTGAAGGCTTTGGTTTTGTTTTACAATTAGTTTATCTCTTTATTTTTTGACATGCAATATTATTTTAATGTCAGGTGTACAGCATAATGGTTAGACATTTACATATTTTAAGAAGTGATCCCTTGGGTAATCTAGTACCCACCTGGCTCTCTACATAGTTATTATCATATTATCGACTGTATTCCCCATGCTTTACATCCCCACGAGTATTTTATAACTACCAATTTGTATGTCTTAATCCCTACTTTTCACCTTGTCCCCAACACCTCTTCCCATCTAGCACTCCAATAAATCGAGTATTCATATGACACTACACATAGTTATTACAATGTTATTGACAATAGCCCTTATGCTATACCCTTATCCCTGTGACTACTTTGTAACAACCAATTTGTACTTCTTAATCCCTTCTCCTTTTTCACCCAACTGCCAAGCCCCCTTCCATTTGGCAACCATGAAAATGTTCTCTGTATCTATGAGTTTGTTTCTGTTTTGTTTAGTTTGTTCTTCAGATTCCACATGTAAATGAAAACACGTTGCATTCATCTTTGTCTGATACTCTGCTAAGCGCAATACCCTCCAGGTTTATCCATGTTGTTGCAGGTGGTAGATTCCATTCCCTTCCGTGGCATAGCAACATTCCGTTGTACATATGTACCACCTCCTGCTTACTGGTATTCAGTCATCCGTTGACAAACACCCAGGCTGCTTCCACATCTTGGCCATCGTAAATAATGCTGCCGTGAACATATGGATGCATACATCCCCTTGAAGTAGCATTTTGGGTTTCTTTGGATAAATACCCAGAAGTGGTATTTTACCGTGTTCTTTGTGTCTTGTTATAGCCTTTATTTTAAAGTCTGTTTTGTCTGGCATAAGTATTGCTACACCAATATTTTAATTTTATTATTATTTTTTGGTTTGTGCTCATTTTCATAAAATGTCTTTGTTCATCTCTTTACTTTCAGTCTGTGTGTGTCTTTTGGTTGGAAGTGAGTCTTTTGTATACATAAAGGTTTTGTTTTCTTACCATTTAGCCATCTATGTCTTTTGATTGAAGCATTTAATCTATTTATATTTAAAGTAATTGTTGATCCATATGAAGGTATTGCCATTGTATTATACATAGTTTTGATCTTTTTTTTCCTTCTTCTTCTTAAAAAATACCTCTTCGGTTGTGCCAGGATGGCTCAGGGGGTTGAGCGCTCACTTTGCAGCCTCAGGGTCCGAGGATCGAGTCCAGGTCTGGGTCCCGGCCCCGGCTTGTGTGGATCCATATGCTGAACTGTGGTGTGCTTCCCATGTGTGCGTGGGACAGCCCGGTTCAGTTCCTGCCAGGGCAAGCCTCCATGTAGGAGGCCCAGTTCTGCCCCTGCTCTTGGAGGCATGCTTCCCATGTGGGAGGACTCTGGCCTGGTTCCGGCCTTGTGCGCCTCTGTGCCCACCTGTGGGGGAATGAAACCATCTTGAAAACCGTTAACATACAACTATGGACACTGCTTTGGGCTCTTCCTCCTCTCTCTGTCTCTCTCTCTGTCTATCTCTCTCTGTCAAAAACAATAAAATAAATCTTTTTTAAAAAGTCCCTCTAACATTCCTTGTAATACTGATTTGGTGGTGATTAATTCTTTTAGCTTTTTCTTCTCTGGGAAGCTCTTTATCTGTTATTCAATACTAAATGATAGCTTTACTGGGTAGAGTAATCTGGTTTGTAGGTCCTTACTTTTTCTCACTTTGAATATTTTGTGTGAATCTTTTCTGGCCTGCAAAGTTTCTGTTGAGAGATCAGCTGACAGTCTTCTGGGAGCTCCTTTGTAGGTAACTGACTGCTTTTCTCTTGCAGCTTTTAAGATTCTCTCTTTGCCTATAACTTTTGGTATTTTAATTATGACGTGACTTGGTGTGAGGCTCTTTGGGTTCATCTTATTTGGGACTCTGCACCCTTCCTGGGTGTCTATGTTTATTTCCTTTACCAGGTTATGGAAGTTTTCAGCCGTTATTTCTTCAAATAGGTTTTCAATTCCTCGTCTCTCTCTTCTTCTGGTACCCTTATGATACGAATGTTGGTACACTTGATGTTGTTCCAGAGGTTTCTTAAACTGAAAGCAGTCCATAACTTTTATATGCTCACTACTCCAAGTTTAGCAGATCTAATCTTTGCTTGTACTTGATTCTGAGAGAGTTGGAATACTCAGTCATTGATTAAAAAAAAAAAAAATGAGGTATGAATAAAGGGAATGATGTCTGAGGAGACTAAATGTACTTAAGCACTGTAAATTAACTAATGGTATGCTGAGAATCTTATGGCTGCTCAGTTAATATTTGCTGATGAGGCCATTCAAACATCCTTGTTTTCCCCAAATCTCTTTGCAAACAGCATATTTGAGCTTCTCTGAGCACTTAAGTTCATCTCATATTTTCTCTGCACAAAAGAAAATACTTTCTGTGGTCTTTTGAAACTTTTTGAGAACTTATAAACTTGTATTTTTTATATTCCCCCTATAACAACTTTAAAGAAAATTTATAGATATTTTTCTTTGTTTAAAATATTTTTTCAGGGATGCTGGAATTCTTGAGTGGGTTGAGCACTCATCTTGCAGCCCCTGGGTCCAAGGATCAAATCCCAACCATGCCCATGTAGACCCATATGCTTAACTGGGGTGTGCCCCCAGTTTGGTTCTCACCAGGCGTAAACCCTGGCCCTGTTCCTACCCTTTGCAGCCCCACCCCCAGCTGTGGAATGAAACTATGTAGAAAAGTAATGATGTGTAACTATGGAGACTGCTCTGGGCCCTCCCCCTTCTCTCTGTCTCCCTCTCTGTCAAAAACAATAAAAATCTTTTAACTATTTTTTCTTTTTGTGGTAAAATAGGCATCACCTTAAACGTACCATTTTAACCATTTTTAAGTGTACAATTCAGCAGCATTAAGTGTATTCACAATGTTATAGGGGGGTTTCCTAGCTGAATAGAATGACTAATGTGCCTGTGACAGAGATGGATAAACTATTAGCTAAGAAACAATTGTAGTCAGCTTAAAGGACATTTCATAATCACAGAATACTTATTAGGGGAAACAAATGTATACAACAGATGAATTGAGTAGATTCCCAAATACCATCCCAAAGAGTCAGGAAAGCCCCATAACTGTTGTGTAATGTGCATCTTCAGATCTTTATTGGAACAGCATTGTCTTATTATGTCAGGCCAACAACAACTTGGCATTGATGCATAATTAATAAACTGGAAAATGAATTAATGAGATTTCTCTGTAATTAATGTTGTCCTAATATTTGGCATGAAAACAAAGCTTCATTGATGAGTAGAGCTAGGAAATCTGTCATCCAGAGAAAAGGCAATGGGTTTTGGTGAATGTCAGGCACTCTCTACCACATGTGTTGAAGAGCTTATGCTTTATCCTTTATATACATTGATTTTTAAACATTTCCACCTAAATACTGGGGGTAGATTGAAACCTTATAGTTTATCTTAAAAATTCACTTAAAATTTTCTTCCTGCTCCACAATGTATTTGTAATAAATGTAATAAAATAAAAATAATGTGCTCTCCCTCCTCAAAAATCTTTACAAATAAATGTTTTAAGAATACTTGTTGGGAAGCCAGGATGGCTCAGTGGGTTAAGCGCTCACTTTGCAGCCCCGGGGACCGAGGATCGAATCCCAGCCCCGGCCCGTGTGGACCCATATGCTGAACTGGGGAGTGCCCCCAGTTCAGTTCTCACCAGGGTGAGACCCCGGCCCAGTTCCTGCCCTGTGCAGCCCCGCGCCCACCTGTGGAATGAAACTATGTGGAAAAACCAATGATGTGCAACTATGGAGACTGTTCTGGGCCCTCCCCCTTCTCTCTGTCTCTGTCTCTGTATCTCTCTCTCTCTGTCAAAAAAAATAAAAATAAATCTTTTTTTTAAAAAAAATTAAGTTTAAAAAGCCAAGGATAACAGGAAAATAAAATCTGTGACATGTGATATGAATGATATGAAACAAGCGAGTATTGATATCCTTAATATACAAAGAGGTCTTATGAATCTATTTTAAAAAAGCACTGAAATAGACAAACGGACACACCAATTTATCAAAGAATATAAATGACATGCAAAAAGTTAAAATCTCATGAAAGATAAAAATATATAGAAATAACACAAGGACTGCTTTTTCTTATCAAATCAGTAATGATCTCATAATAACAAGATATTAGCACTAGTGCTGTCTATTACAATCAAGTTGAAAAAATATTTTTCTTCAATGGAAGATATATTAAATAAATTATGACATAACCCCTAAATGAAATATTATGCAACTATTAAAAATGAATGTGTAGCTCTATATTGAAAGAAAGAGATACCCGTGACCTATCATTAAGTGAAAAAAGGTTACTAAGTGCCTTGTATCGCACGCCTCACTTTCTGTAAACTTGTCTCTTTATGTATGTAGGAATGTATATGTGTGTATATAGAGATATTAATAAGGCTTTTCAATAAAATATTAAAACAGCACTTATTTCTGGATAATAGGGTTGGAGATGATCTTTTTTCTCTGCATTGTTTCCATATTGTTTTGAAATTTTAAAAAATGCATGTATTATTTATATAATTTTTAAGTAAAGAAAACATTACTATTTGTGGGGGAAATAGTAGGTACTTTTTGTTCCTTGGAGTGAAAAATGAGGACTTGATGATCAGTTGTATAGGGAGAATGAAAGGGAAAAGCTGATCAAGGATGACTTCAAACTGTCGTCCCTGTGATTCTCTGGCTCTGGGTGAAAGGCAGCCCTCCTCCCAGTCGTCTCCCCCTTGTCCCCATTGTCATTCTTTCCGCTTCCTAACTTATCTGAGATTCTGCCCCTCCCACTCTGTATGCCTGTCCCATTGTTAAACCCTGTGCATCCTCTGCCTCAGTTCGGAGGCTCTCTGCATTCACCTTTCTTAACTGAATGGCAGAAGTTTAGAGCGGAGAGATGTCATTGGAAATGACTGTTCTACATATTTTTAAGTTGTGGTGGGTTGTTTTGATGCCAGCATGTTGGGAGGGTCCCAGTCAGGCATCAGAGAAGATGAATGTGGGTCTACGAGTTTATGGAGGGCCCATCACTGGGTGGCTCTGTCTCATGGAGTTCAAAGTGGTGACGAGGCCCACAGGTAGGGTAAGGATTCCCCGTGGTCGAACGTTTGGTGAGGGGTGAGAAAGCATTCATTCTCACCTGAACTGACTGTTCAGAGCAGGAGCCAGAGGTTGCTGAGTGGAAGCAATGGTCAGTCCTGGTTAATAATTTCAGAGGAATTACCAAATCATTCCTTTACTGTACTGCAGTTTTGCCTTGTCCGTACACTGGGGGTGCCAAAAAAAGGCTACACATGTTAAGAGATAGTTGTGCATTACTTTTCTAAGTTGAATTATGCTCGCAATTTATAGTATGATATTTGCTCAAAAGATGGCATTAATCACATGAATGCTAGCATCACCGTGCAAGACAAAGAAAATGGCAGAAGCATGGTTGTAGACGGAGGCGCACAAGACCATTTTGAAGTGATATTTGAAATTTGAGAACTTTGGGGAAGTACAACAATGGAGGCATGAGTATGCAACAGAACCTCCAACACGCCTAACAACTACACACATTCATGATAAATTTGGGATGCACGGTAAATTGTAACGACCCAAACAGTAGTTCGCCATAATCAAGAGTGTCTGAATGCTGATGGTAACCACTTTGAGCTCCTCTTGTAATTGCAGAAGTCAAACGTGACTTGTATTCTTTTGTTATTGGTATGTATTGAGTTAAAGTTTTAATACAGTTTTTTTTCCTTTCTTAAACTTTGTGTACATTTTTTTGGCACTCTGTATATATTTTTTAAAAGCTAGCTTATTCAGACATAGCCTGATTGCTATCTATGTACATAGCTGAGAGTTCTTCACTGGTTAACAAACACCAAAGGTTAAGAGTCAGAGACCTGTCTGTTGGCTTTTTGAATCTTATTCTCTAGGGCCACCACTCCCCAGACACTGTCTGCCCTTTTTGTCGTCATTGAGATTTTTGCCATTTGAGGCTGACTCATCTCAGTTTTCAAAAGTCAGGCCATGTCTTAGTATGTATTGAGCTCATGCCAAACTATTGTTTCACACTTATTGTTGTCTAAAAGACAACGTGTACTAGAAATGCGAAACAGGAAACATCCATCTAACCTTCTTATGGTAGAAGAAATTTTCCAGAGTTCATATGCTGATGTAATTATTTTAAGTTTCTTTTCTTTAAGTGTTTAATGCCAGATCTTTAGAACAATTGCTTTTGCTATCATGGGCATAGCATATAGCTTATTATTTCTCTCTTAGAGAAATAGAGCACTTCTCTATTTCCACAGTAATTGCCACAGTAAGGTTTTATAAATTTTTTAATTAGGCTTTAAAGAGTTCTTCATATTTTCTAAGTTTGTGTGAGAAATAAATATGTATTTTCAAAAATGTATTTTATTGTTTGACAGAGGTGTGAGAGAGAGAGAAAAGGGGGAGAGAAAGAGAGAGAGGAGAGAAGGGGGGAGGGCCCAGAGCAGTCTCCATAGTTGTACACCATTAGTTGGGCCATAGTTTCCTCCCACACAGGTGGATGTGGGGCCGCATGGAACTGGAACTGAACTGGGGGTCTCCTGCGTAGGAGGTGAGCACCTTCACTACTGAGCCATCCTGGTGGTTACCAGTTGTGCCATAGTTCAGCATATGGGGTTTGCAGTAGCTGGGGCCAGGAATCGAACCCTGGACCTTGTGATGGCGAGGCAAGAGCTCAACCACTTAGGTGTCCTGCCTGGCATCCCCGAAATGTTGATTTGAATATCTTTCTTTTTTGTTTTTGTTTGCTTGTTTGTTTGTTTGGAGTCCTCCTTAATTTATTTTACACAGAAATATATTTTCCTCCACCCTCAATGTCTATAACATATACCCTATCCCCTTCTTTTCCAGTACTGTGCTCTGCACAGTTTCCTATAGTCAGCAGTAGGAGGCTTCAGTGTGCTCTGGCTGGTTGGTTCTCTGTCCTTGCAAGTACTTACAATGGACATTTCACAGCATAACTAATCCCTCTTTTTTTCTTCAAATTTGGTTTATTCTCGTCAGCACCAATCAAGTGCTTTGAAATGAATTGAAATGCTGTATTCTTTGAAGGAATGAGGATTAAAGCTTCAACTGGGTCTAGGGATGAGGTGTGGAGGGGAAAAGCCCTTACAAATTGGGTACTTTTTTCTTCTGAGAAGTGAAAAGCAATGAGCTGTACTCTATAAAAGAAAGGAAACAGTAATTACGCGCTTTTCCCCTACCACTGTACACTGACTTCGGTTTAGAGCGAAGCAAAACCAACCAGTTATTTAGCTCTCTAGCATGTTGAAGTGCAAGATTTGATTTATATAATCACCAAGAAGTAGAGATCTTATTTTAGCTATGAGCATGTGTTTTTCTCTCCTTCATGTATTGTAAGTAGTTTCATTTCTTGTTTTATATTTCTTTGACTTCATGGTCTTTCTTCATCCTATGTCCTGTGTATGTGACAAACTTTATTTCACTCCATTTTTCAGTTCTTTTCTTCCAGATGATTTTACAGAATCTCAGAAACCCTTTCTCCAGTTAAAATGCTATCACTAGTAACATAATGTCTAATGTCAATTTGAACCTCACTCTAGTCTAGCACACTCTGCCAGGTGAATGATTGATATTCAGACAGGTTTTGCCTATGTCTTCCCATGGTCCAAAACAATTAGATGAATAGGGGAAATTCCATTAGTCTCTTGTTTTGTCTGCCTGACCCCAAACAGCCTGTATGAATATTTTAGAATTTCTTTTTTCACTGACTTCACCATGTGTATATAGTTTATATATGTTGATGGTTACATTTGCTTAATGTAGCAGTATAGTAGAATATTTTTAGTAAGAAACAGTTTTTTGGTATTTTTTAATAGTCGTTTCAGAAACAAATGCAGTCAATGGGCATTTTGTTTTAGGGGGATGCAGTCGTGGGGACTCCTGAGTAAGAGGAAGTCCTATGTCAGAGAGCCCTGTGCACATTTTCCTGAAATACCTCCGCTGTGCATCCATCTGTTATTTTAACTCATCATAATAGTTGCATTTTGCCCTTTTCACATTAAATTATAAAATTATAACTTACAAATATGGCAAATCTTTGTTTTTCAAGGACTCCTCCCCTTTCTCTCCCAGTCTCTAACAACTTGCATTTCATCCTTTCAAAGACCCCAGATGCTACTAGATTATTGTGAAAACGTAAACACATTTTTGTAGGCTACTGCCCATTAGCCAGAGGGGAAGCCCTGAGTCATCGAAATGTCCTACAGGTGACAAAGTATGACAAAACTCCTGGCCAGACCTGTACCGCGGCAGCATTCAGACAAGTCAGGGAAACAAGAATGGCTTCCAGTGAAAAAGAGAAATGGTAGATATAAGGCAATGTATTTCTGTACCTGAGACTGAAGCTTCATATTCAAGGTGTTAGGGACTTCATTTTTCTTCTCCTACCCCAGCTAGTGTATTTCTGTTTTGTATCGAAGTATTTCCTGGATTCAAAAAATATTTAGGGAAGATGCTGGGATAGCTCAGCAGCTGGGCACTTGCCTCACAATCATGAAGGTCCAGGGTTTGATTCCTGGCCCTGGTCTGTGCAAAGCCCATATGCTGAACCGTGGCACAGCTGATAACCGCTGACAGGGCTCAGTGGTGAAGGTTCTTGCCTCCCTCCAGGGAGGCCCCAGGTTTGGTTCCAGCCCCACATCCACCTGTGTGGAATGAAACCATGTCACAACTAATGATGTACAACTATGGAGACCGCTCTGGGCCCTCCCTCCTTCTCTCTCTATCACACACACATACACACCTTTTAAACAATAAAATAAATCTTAAAAACAAAACAAAAAAACTTAGGGACTGCTTAAAGAAGAAAGACTTAGGAATCGAAGGCAAGTCACTTCATACAATTGCTGTTGGGTTAAATCAGGAAGGCAGATTTTGTCAAAGGCCCAGTGTGAAATTCATCATCACCAAATTCTCACCATGTTTTGATTTCCTGTTAAACGCAAGAACACTGATCAATAAATGTTTAAGGATTTTGTGTGGCAGAAGCTGACCTTAAGGTGCTGATCTCATCAGTGTCAGGCATCTTATCTAGGTAAATTGTAAAGGTGAACTTTTAAAGGTAATGATACAACTTAAATGTTTAAATATTTATTAATGGCTTGAATTTTTTAATAGGAAAAACATTAGTGCTATTTATTTTTCAAAATTAGGTATAATTACTCTATCAAAAGCCACAAAATGTGAGAGAGTAAGGGAAAACTATGAGGTGAGAACCAGTTATTTTTGTTCCAAAGATATAGGTAATAAATATGAACAGGTATATTCATAAAATATATATGGAAGATACATAAGGGACTAGAAACTCTGGTTGCCTAGGAGCCAGGGATACACTAAACAGTTTATATTATTGT
>PVKE010001224.1:12079-47077 GCA_004027555.1 Craseonycteris thonglongyai
TTATATATATATATATATATATATATATATATATATATATATATATATATATATATATATATAACTGTAAGAGGCTGATCAGTAGATTCTGTGCTATAGCCAGATATCTCTTGATTTTGTTTACCTTGTAACACTAGTTCATGTCTGCAAACTCTTTGGAACTACCAAAATAATTTCACATACATTACTTAATTGATAAGATTGTTAAACTTCTACTTTAGCTCTTCTACTTTTCTTGTTTTTATATGTGATATCATATTAACTGCATTAAGTGGTTTTTTTTACCCATAATTCCACATGCAAAAGAATATGAAGCCAGAAGTTGTAATTTTCTTTAGTAATTCTTAATAAATGTCCATTTAATACTTTAATACTTTTCTTCCTTAAGTATTAGACCGAGCTCTAACAGAATTACAAGGCTCAGGCTTTTAGAACAGAGACAATATGATACTCAGGTATTTATCCTGATAGCCATATGAAGTTCCAGCACAATTCTGTTTGATGTTACCTTTGTCTCATTCCATTGGGCCCAAGCCAGAATGTTCAATATTAGAGTCTGAAGGTAAATGAAAACAACAGTCAAAATTAAATGGAGGGTGTGGGAATCAAGTGGGCCTACTGGGTATTATGAGATTTGTCCCTCCCAGTCTACCCCAAAGCCTCCTCTGCTGGGACAGAAATGTCACTACTTTCCAGGTAAATAAGTGGAACACCAGATAAGAAAAAATAAAACTACTTTCTTTCCTTATATTTGGCTCACTGGGTTTTTAGGCAGGTCTTGGTTCTCTTTTTTTATTCATGCTCATAGGCTGAATTTCTTTCTAATGGAAGTCATAATTTAAGTTTAGCAATATTGTTAAAATCAGTTCAAGCCATTTAATACTGAAAAGGGCTTCATGAACTGTGACCTGCTGGGAGTTGGCTGACAGCTGAAATGATGAACAATGCTGTTCAGTTCTGCCCATTATGCCTGCCAGAGATTAAGAATGCCTTGGCCAAATATTGTATGCCAACTGTAATTGAAAAATAAAGAATTATTTAAAAAAAGGAATATCTGGACCACTAAGGAGAGGGGAACTAGTTTGCCTTTCTGCGTTCTTTCTTCCAAGTTAGGTTTTAACCTCAGGGAAGAATCACTTTTATGTGACTGCCTAATATTTAATTGGCTACATAATATTTAATGGCAATGGGCCCTGTGGTTAAGGATGAAGGCTTAGCATCAAAAAGACCTATAACTCTGTCCCTTACAATACATAGGACCTTGGGAAAGTTACTTAACTTCTTTAATCATCAGCTTCTTCATCTGTAAACTGTACTTGTTGGATGAAATAATTATTTTTAATGCATAAAGTTCATAATACAGGGCCTATAATGTAAAAGGCATTCAATAAAATGTGATTATTATTACTGAAACATTTTTAATACTTAATCACACAGAAATATCATGTTGTCTCATGTTTGAATGAATGCATGTGGAATAAATTAATACATTTGAGAAAATATATGGCATGAAAACGTGCTATGAAGGGAGTCAAGAATCTGGATTTGGCTTTTGGCTGGACATCCTATGAACTGGGTCCCCTTTGTGGGCTAATTGTTCCACCTCTGGGCCTTGTTTCCTAATCTTTAAAACCCATTTTGCAGGGCTATAACAGTCTTCAAATGCAGGTTATCTTAAGGAGTGCCATCCCATGTTTGCACAGAGAAGGCATTTAGTTCCTCCTTATCCCCCATATACTCACAATCAAGGATTTATGTCATTCTTTCTTTAGAAAAATTAGCTTCCATCTGAAACAGATTTAAAAAAAATGTTACTGAAATAAATTCCCAATTGTATAAACGTTCTATTTAGAGATGGGAGGCAATAAAGAGATCCTAACAGAATTAGAATCCTCCGTCTTTTAGGGAGTGTGAGAAGGAAATAGGGAAGGGACATTAGATCCCTTCCTTCCATCCTTGCCCTCACATTAGAGTTTGAGTTAAGGAACAAGAAATGAAACAGACTGTGTTTTTCATATTTAGCCTACTTCTCTGGTTTGCATAGTCATAATATAATTGAAATGACCATTTCTGAAGTTTTACTAGTCAGTGCCCTACCTTTGTCTCAGCTAGGAAAAATGAATAGCTGATATTTTATACTTTGTAAATACATTACAGTAAGGAAGACAAAGAATACCCTAAAGCTTTTGAATATTTAAAGGTACATCTACTTAATTATTTTATACATTTCTAGGTTTTTTAAAATAATTTTACATCAAATAAGATGATAAAAATATACAGTAAAACCATATTGGTCCAAATTTTCCTGCTTTTATTTTCTAATGAATACCTCAAAATTTCTCTTGTATGTTGGTCATTTTCTGAATACCTCCGTGGGTTCTTTAAGTTGATTAATGTACAGCTTGATCAGTCCTTAATTTGCATTGTTGAGTAAAGCTCACCTTGAAAATTGTGCAAATAATTTGTGCAAGATTAGAAAAAAGCATTCTTAAAAATAATAAACAAAACAAACTTTAGAAGTAAATCTTCACATACAAATATTTTACATGTTAAGATATTCTAGACCCATGTTAAAAGGATTCTAGTTCTAGATTTGCTTTCCATTCACTTCATTTCCAAGGGCAATCTTTAGCAAAAGTCCTGGTCAGTGTGGTTTGTAGTGTGTCAGACATCTCTCTTGAACTTTGGCATTTGCCCTGTTTGCCCCTCCTGCCCTTTGGGATCAAGTTTGCAATCTTCTTAAAGCTTCCTTATGCTTGTGCTCCTATCCAAGTTTGTGTGCAAGTTGTAGTCTCATATAATATGGAGACAGAGAGAGAGAGAGAGAGAGAGAGAGAGAGAGAGAGAGAGAGATTGAGATTGAGAATTTTTTTCAATGGGGCTTAAGGTTTTCAGGCATGTGAATGAGATAATCAACTATATATAGTGGGATAGGATAGAGCTGGACAAAGGCCAGAAAGACCAACTAAATAGAGTAAGAAAGTACACATAAGCTTGAACAATAGCACAGACAAGTAAGAAACAGTTGAATGTTTAAATAAAGAGACAATTATTTAAGATATTATCTGCAATGCTTTAAATTCCGTCAGCAGGGGAGTTGAATGGACTGGACAATAATATTATCATTGTTAATTTTGTAACATAACAATCAAACAAGAAAACTCAAAAGCAGTCTCTCAAAAATCATCATCAGGCAATAATCTCTTTCTCAATTTCTCTCATGGCTCCCTGGACCCATAATACAGTAATTTTTAAATTTCATTTTGTTGGTACCTAGGAGCCAACTTTTACTTTCACTCCACCAACCCTCCTGCCCCCTGTTCTTACCACTTACGAGATCTGACAATTAAGTTCATGAATTTACCATTGTGAGCTTACTTTGGCGGCACTGTACAAATAACTCGGTAAGGTTTCATAACCTTGGTATATCAGTGTCTCACAGCTGTGTTTGTGTCAACGTGTGGTGGTGTCTTGCTGAATGGTATTCATTATTGTTGTTGTGTGTTTTTGTGTGCTGTCGTGAGAACATTGGAGCTTGAATTAGAGCAACAAACATTACATTTCTTATTCAGCTTGGCAAGAGTGGAAATAAAATCAGGGACATGTTGGTCCAAGTTTATGAAATAATGCCAAGAAGAAAATGGCAGTGTACAAATGGATTAAACATTTTTCTGAGGGGAGAGAAAATGTCATTGGTGAAGAGAGATCAGGGTGGCCAGTGACAACCAGAATTGATTAAAAAATTGCAAAATTTTGTCAACTTGTTGTCAGAATCAGTGGCTGACTGTGGGAAGCATAGCAGAACAAGTAAACATCAATAGAGAAACAGGAAAATCTGAACTGAAAATCTTGCCTGAAAAAGATATGTACAAAAATGGTCCCAAAGGAACTCACCAATGAACAAAAACAAAAGAGAGTCAAAGTTTGCCAAGACCTTTTGGAGAGACAAGGTGATGTTTTGGGCCATGTTATCACTAGTGTTGAAACATGGGTAAACCAATAAGACCCTGAAACAAAGTACAATGGAAGTCAGCCAATTCTCCACAACCAAAAATATTCCGTTGGTCCAAATCAAAAGTCAAAATGATGTTGCTAATCTTTTTTGCTATCACAGAAATTTTTCATTATGAATTTGTACAAAGTGGACAAACAGTCAGCCAAGTTGACTATTTGGAAGTGCTGAAAGGGTTCATGAAAAAGTTGGATGAAAACAACCTGAACTTTTTGCTAACAACTCATGGCTCTTGCATCACGACAATGCACCAGCTCACATGGCACTGTCTGTGAAGGAGTTTTTAGCCAGTAAACACATAACTTTATTGAAGCACCCTCCCTACTCACCTGATCTGGCCCCCAGTGACTTTTTCTTTATCCAAAGATAAAGGAAATATTGAAAGGAAGACATTTTGATGACATTCAGGAAATCAAGGGTAATATGACAATGGTTCTAATGGCCATTCCAGAAATAGTTCCAAAATGGCCTTGAAGGGTGGACTAGGCACTGACATTGGTGCATAGATTCCAAGGCTGGATACTTTGAAGGTGACCACAGTGATATTCAGCAATGAGGAATGTAGCACTTTTTCTAGGATGAGTTTATGAACTTGTCAGACCTAGTAGGTTAGCCCATAGGACACCATTTCTCAAGTTTATAGTTCCTTGTCTGCAATTCCCAAATCCAGAAAGCTCTGAAAACTAAGTTGATTTTATGATTGCCAAAATTTATTTGGTAGCAAAACTTGACTTGAGCGAACATGAAGCTACTAATATTTGTGCTATGCTTCAGTACAGAAATGTTGTTGTGTTTGTTTAAAGGAGGCTGTCATAGGTGCTTTGAGGAGGTGTTATGTATTAAATGAAACATAAATCGTCTTACCTTTCTAAAAAAACACAAGTAGTGTTGGTTCTGAAGCCCTTGGATAAGGGCTGGTAAAGCTGCCCTGTCACTTGCTTGCTGGTCTGTGTTTCCACTGGATGGAGAGGTCTCTGGACTTGGCCTCCAATTCCTTAGACCTGCCTTGGGTCCAGTGGTGTCAACAAATGTTGAACCCCAAAACAAGCAAATGAATATTTGCTTTCAATTTTTCATATTTAAATGTATTGACTTTCCTCTGTTCTTATTTTTCAAATGTTACTACTTTGAGAAGGCAGAGCTAACAGTCCTCTTTTATTTATTTATTTATTTTTGACTAAAAACATAAATATTTAGCCAGATAGAAAAATCAGCAACAGAACCAAGAATAACATCATGTTTCCTGGTTTTTAAATTTGTTTTTTTACCTAGATAAGACTAATATTATGAATGCCAGATAACTCAAAGGCCAAGGAAAACAGCATTTTTTAGAATGCTATCGAAATCTTACTAGTTAAAAAGATGGAGGCAGGGGGAATCATAATACAGGCAAGGATACAGTGAAATGAGCATTCTGAAACAATGCGGGTAGGACTACGGATTGTTAGTCTTATTAGAAAGTACTTTACAAGACAGATCAAGAAGGTTAAAAAGTTTAGATGTGCAATAGAATGACAGGAGGATATTTAAAACGTATTACCTAAGAAACATAAGTTCTTGAGGCCTATCAGTTTGGTTATTTCTTTAGAATATTTCAGCAGATGACTTACTTTCTATGAAAGCAGGCAATATTTAGTTTTGTAAGACCTGTTATATCAGTATTTTTGTATTGGAAGTTTTTAAGACCTTTTTTTGTTCAAACATCCTTTTTTAATGTTACAGCCCCGATTCCATCTTGTTTGAACATGCTATGTTAATACAAGGCAGGGTATTTTCAAAATCTCTCACATGTAATATGCTTTGTTGGTTTTGGCTAATAATTCTATATTACATCACATAGTAATTTTTGAAAGCCCTACCAAAACTGTGGACAATGCATAACAACCTCACAATGTATTAAAGACGGTTCATGTAGGACAATGGAAGCTACTCTCTGGACAGTAAATATGGAGAGGCTTCCATACCCATTGAAAGGTTGGGAGATGAATGATCAGAGAAGCTGCTGCTCATGATTTCATGGGCATTGCCAAGGTGCTGGGTTCTGAGAACATTCTTGGAAGACTCTTTTCTCTCATGAATATCTCCAGGAAGCTCCTAGCAGCTGCATAAGCTTGCAGCACTAAAACACATATTAATATTAATAATTCTCAAGCAGCTACCACTGGCATTCCTATATTTTAAATCTGTTTCCTCATCCATTGGGCTCTATGCTTCCGTCAGCAGACTGGCAAATATACTGAGTAGCTCTGACTCTGTAGCTAATTATCATTTCAACAAACATGAAAATATTTTAACACGGAATGGCCAGGAAAGCTCTTGTTGTTTTTTTTCTCTTATTTTCTTTAGTTAACTGTCTTACAGTTTTCTTTTGTCATTCAGTCTTTCTGTGTTTTTATTAATGTCCTCTCCTTTGAAATGACATGTATAAATAAGGTTAACATACAAACTGTTACTTTAATTTAATAAAGCATATAATCTCTACCTTATAAAATATTTTGAATGCTTCCAAAGCTGCCTTTGCTGCATCCAGGCAGAATGGAGTGATATTTTAAGATTTCCTGTGACTTGAAAGGTCTGGAAAGTTTGACTGATTTATATTGTATTCTGACTTCCTGGGGCAGTTTTCCTAATGATATTCCATCTTATTCAGACCCTGAAACAAAGCTTGTTGGGTTTTTAAAAAATCATAATTCAATTTAGAAATGTGCATTTCAGCTTTATTATTATTTTTTTCTTGTCTCTTAGGCTTAATTTCTATAGAATTTTTATAGTAGAAATTTTATTTTACAAAACTTTCTGTTAGGGGGATGAGTCTGGAAGCATTTGAGAAAAAGAATTCCCAGCTTTATTTTCAAAATTACTTTTCAGAATGGATAACTTGACTATTTAACATATTTGCTATTCTGTAATTGCATTTATTGTCTATATCACATAATTTAAGATTTTATTACCTGTTATCTATTCTAATAACCTATGTGTGTGAGAGTCATGCCTTTTGCAATAATAGTGTTTTTTTCTTTGGGCCAAGAATTGTATTTTATGGTTCTTCTCTGTTTCTAAGCTTGTACTATAGTGTTAGACTCATAGAGGCTTCCTTGATAAATTGGTGTTTATGGTATATTATTGTAATTTAATTCTTATAATTTAGTCTTACTTGCCTTCCTTAACCACACTTTGTAGAAACATTATAGATTTTCCTATGGCCTAGCTTAGTTTACATAGCATTACAGGATATTTGTACATAGGTCTTTCTGATTTGAATGTTTTTGAATGTTTTTCCTAAGAATTAGAACAGAGATGGGAAAATTTAATCTTTTGGAAAAGATCTGCTCTTTTCTTTTTCTTTTAAGTTAATATAGTATAAAGGTCAAGAATGTGACTCTGGAACCTAGTTTTGCCACTTATTAGCTCTATGTATTCACAGGGAAACTTTCTGTGATGCAGTTCCCTTGGTTTCAAAGGGGCTCACAATAGTGATAACTGCTTAATCGCTTTATTGTGAGGATTAAATGAGTTTGCTCCTCTAAGCAAACAGAACAGCTCTTACTGCATAGTAATTGAGCAATAAATGTTAGCTGTTACTGCAGCATTTTAATTTATATTTAGTAGTTTTCATTCTTTGTTTTAAAGATTTATTTTTGTTGTTTTTGACAGAGAGAGAGATATAGAGACAGAGACAGAGAGAAGTGGGAGGACCCAGAACAGTCTCCATAGTTGCACATCATTGGTTCTTCCACAGTTTCATTCCACAGGTGGTAGTGGGGCTGCACAGGGCAGGAACTGGGCCGGGGTCTCGCCCTGGTGAGAACTGAACTGGGGGCACTCCCCAGTTCAGCATATGGGTCCGCATGGGTCAAGGCCGGGATTCGATCTTTGGTCCCCAGGGCTGCAAAGTGAGCGCTTAACCCACTGAGCCATCCCAGCTTCCCCTATTCTTTGTTAATTGTATCTTCTTAATGAGTATACTAAATGCCTTAGGAAGCAAACACATTTTGAAAACTATATAAGCAGATAGCTTTTATCAACAAGCTTGCTCAGAGCTGCTTTCTGGGGGTTAAAAAAAAAAGCAGAAAATTTTGTTTTTCTAGTGTCAGCATTTAATCCTTCCATCTTTCTTCAGCAAAAATTTTAAATGATATGTTAAAGATACTGCTTTGGACTAAATATTTATGCCTGCTACTCTCGCCCCCACCCCCAAACTCATATGTTGAAGCCTAGTCCTCACTGTGGTGGTATGAGGAGGTGGAGCCTTTGGGAGGTACTTAGGCCATGAGGGTGGAGCCCTCATGAATGAGATTAATGCTCTTATAACAAGAAACATGGGAGATGATCTCTCTTCTCTCTCTCTGAAGATATAGCAAGATGTCTATCAGTAAACCAGGAAGATGGCTCTCACCAGCAACCAAATCAGCCAGAACCTTGATCTTGGATGTCCCAGTCTCCAGAACTATGAGAAATAAATTTCTGTTGCATAAGCCACAGGGAGCTTTGAAGATCTCACAGTAAGAGAGTCAGAAACACAAGGTCTCTCTCGAGTGGGTGGTAATATAATGTGGAATGCATTACTATATTTGTGTGATCAATATAGTAGAGCAACCAGCTTCCTGGAAAAGTCAAGGAAATCTTCCCTGAGAAGTTGATTTTACATGAGTTGAGTCTTGAAGGTTGAATAGGAATGTGCTAGGGCCCAGGAGTCTCCAAACTTTTCAGCCTGCAGGCTGCATTAACTATCAAACAGCAGTTTGGGCGCCAAGTACACACTCAAGGTCCAAATAAAAAAGAATCAAAACATAGATGCTGTTTTTAATTATTTATTTAATATTATTTTATTCAGATAAAAAGGTCTCCACGGGTCAGATGAGAGGGCCTCGAGGGCCGGATGCGGCCCGCGGGCCGTAGTTTGGAGACCCCTGTAAGGGCAAAGATGGGAAAGGTCCTTCCAGGCAGCAACTAGCTCATGCCCATAGGCACAGAGTCAGTGAGCATCCTGGAAATCTGAGGACTTGTGAGAAGTCCAGACCTGCTAGAGCTTATAATACACCACAGGAGCAGAGGTAAAAGAGGCTTGGCAAGTGGGTACAGTTACGTTGGGGAGGATTTTGGTTTCTTTGTATGTCAAGACGAAGAATTTTTATTTTAGTCTATAGGTAAGTGGGAGCCAATTGTAAAGCATTTTTTTCAGTGTGATTTTTTTTTTTTTTAAGCAAGTAGAAAACATGACCAGCAAAGGAATGATACCATCAGGAAGTCAGCTCAGTGTCAGAAAGAGGTAAGTGTAAATGCCATCTCTCGTACTTAGCAGCATGTTTTCTAGAAGAAATTACTTCATCTCCCTTAATGTCCTCATGTAGAAATACTATAGTAATACAATTCTGCTGCATATGGGGAGTCTATTAAAGGAAATAATGTATTTTAAATGTGTGACAGGGTACTTGACATAGAGTTGACACTTGAAAAGATTCCCATTACTATGTAGAAAGGTCTCTCTGAGGGCAGTAGAAAGAATAGATTAGAATAGATGGATGAGAAAAACATCAGGAGCAGTAAGAATAGTGGGCATAGACTTTGGCATAGAATTGGGAATGGTGAGGAAAGGTGAGATTTGCAAGCCATTCCTCTTCTGAGGTAAAAATGTTGTGGCTATAGGAAGTAGCCAGTCAGAGACAGAAATGGAAACTTCTGTTGAGATTTTTTAGTTTAGGAGGCTTGAACCACCTTCTGTGTTTTAGATGTCATTCTAGGTACTCTGGGTGAATAGGACACATCTTCTTTCTTGAGGTTCTCAAAATCTATCAGGGAACAGATATATGAATAGACACAGTATAACAATGTATACTGTAGCTGGGGCTTTTGTAACAGCATCACCTTTCGTATCTTATAAATGGGAGGAATAATTTATTATGAACATTTGACTAAATTATTATTAAATTACATAAACACTTAGATTTCAGAATTTCTTCTTATTAATTGTAGTCATCATGCATCTTCAGCATTGAAATTTCCACATTAGTTCTTTTATCCCTTATATACAATAGCTCAAACATATATACTTGTATAATTTTTACAGAATATAATTAGAAGTATCCTAATTCAGTCAGTGATTCCTTGAGACACCCCACCCCATCCAGGCTGCTTCCCATGGCTTTTCTATACAAACGACCTGGATCATGCTGCAGATCTTCCCAAGCTTCACAAACCCAAGCAGGCAGCATCTGGCCTCGGCATGCCCCGTACCTCTCGCTGAGCATCCCCAAGCCCAGCACTAGCAACAGCAGGCCTTGGCTCACAGCTTAGCCTCTCCCAGGCACCTTTAAGTCCAGCACAAGTGGCAATCATCTGCAGATCTCTTTGTAGCTCATACCAATTGGCCCTGGGTAGAGTACAGGCAGTGGCTGACCTTGGCCTGCACCAGAGCCCCTCCCAAAAGGCCCCAGAATCAACACACTTGGTGGCCAACTTCAGACCACATCAGAGCACCATTCAACTACCACCACAAATGATACACTCAAAGGGCAGACTGGGCAGGCTCCAGAGCACTGCTAAAGCAACTACTGCTTTGTAGAGCCAGCCCTGCACAATAGTTCCTCCTCTGTAGTCATGGCCAGTCCTCACAACTAATCATCTTGAGGGTCAGTCCCTCCCATTGATGTACAAACAGTGACCAAGGCTCGACTACAAGAGGGCACACACAACTCATACAAGGGACACATCTGGCGTACCCTGTTCAGATAACCTGGGAGACTATGCCACTGTGTCTCATCTACTATATAAAACCACTGTACTAAGACCAGAAGCCATAGTAGCTCTAACTAATACGCAGAAACAAACACAGGGAGGTAGCCAAACCAGGAGACAAAGAAACATATCCCAAATAAAAGGGCAGGACAAAACTGCAGAAAAAGAACTAAATGAAATGAAGACAGCAATCTACCAGACATAGAATGCAAAACACTGGTTATATAAATGCTCAGTGATCTCAGGGAGAACTTCAACTAAGAGATAGGTAACATAAACTAGAATATAGAAAACAGAAAAAGAGCCAATCAGAAATGATAACTACAGTAACTGAAATGAAGACTACATTAGAGGGAATCAACAGTAGATTACATGAAGCAGAGTATCAAACTAGTGATTTGGAAGTTCAGGTAGCAGAAAACACCCTATCAGAACAGCAGAAAGATAAAAGAATCAGAAAAAAAGAAGATAGTTTAAGGGGCCTCTGCGGTAATATCAGGCATACCAACATTTGCATCATAGGAGCACCAGGAAGAGAAGCGCGAGACTAAGCAATTGAAAACCTATTTGGAGAAATAATGACAGAAAACGTCCCTAATCTGGTGAAGGAAACAGACGTACAAGCCCATGGAGCACAGAGAGTCCAGAACAATCCCACATTAAGACACATTATAATTAAAGTGCCAAAGGTTAAAGATAAAGAGGGAATCTTAAGCAGCAAGAGAAAAGCACTTAGTTACCTACAAGGGAGTAGCTTCCATAAGACTGTCAGCTGATTTCTCAACAGAAACTTTGCAGACCAGAAGGAATTGGTATGAAATACTTAATGTGGTGAAAAGCAAGGAGCTACAACCAAGATTACTTTACCCAGGAAAGCTGTCATTTTAAATCAAAGGACAGATAAAAAGCTTCCTAAACAAGAAAAAGTTAAAGGAGTTTATCAACACCAAATCAGTATTATAAGAAATATTAAAAGGACTACTTTAAAAAGGAGAAATATAAAAACTATGAATATTAAAATGGCAATAATTACATATCTATCAACTACTTTAAATGTAAATTGATTAAATGTTTTAATCAAGAGACATAAGGTGGCTAAATGAATAAGAAAACAAGACTCTTATTTACATATACTGCCTACAAGAGACTCACTTCAGATTGCAAAATGCACACAGACTGAAAGAAAGGAGATGGAAAAAGATATTTGAAGAAAATGGAAACAAACAGCAAAAAAGCTGAGGTAGCAATACTTACACCAGACAAAACAGACTTCAAAACAAAGGCTGTAACAAGAGACAAAGAAGGACCCAGTTATCCCATTTCTATGTATTATCTGAAGAAACTCAAAATGCTACTTTGAAGGGACATGTGCATCCATTTGTTCATTGCAGTGTTATTTACAATAGCCAAGATAAGGAAGCAGGGGAAGCCAGAATGGCTCAGTGGGTTGAGCACTCGCTTTGCAGCCCTGGGGACTGAGGACCGAATCCCGGCCCCGGCCTGTGCGAACCCATATGCTGAACTGGGGTGTGCTTCCCATATAGGGGCCCCCAGTTCGGTTCTCGCTCCCTGGTTTGGCCCCTGGCTCGAGGAGGCGTGCCTCCCATGCTGGAGACCCCCAGCCCAGTTCCCACCCTGCACGGCTCCTGCCCACCTGTGTGGAATGAAACCCTGTCGAAAACTGATGACATACAACTATGGAAACTGCTGTGGCCCTCCCCCTTCTCTCTCTGTCTCTCTCTATCTCTGTCTTTCTCTGTCTCTGTCAAAAAACAATAAAATAAACCTTTAAAAAAAGATATGGAAGCAACTAGTGTATCCATCAATAGAGGAAGGGATAAAGAAGAAATGATACATATATACAAATGGAACATTACTCAACCATAAAAAGAATGAAAGCTTGCCATCTGCAACATGGATGGACCTAGAGGGTATTATGCTAAGTGACATAAGTCAGACTAAGACAGATACCATTCATTTTACTTATATGTGGGATCTGAAAAACAAAAGAAGCAAACAAAACAGAAACAAACTCATGAATACAGAGAACATTTTGATGGTTGCGGGATGAAAGGGGTTTGGGGGGGCATGAAAAAAGGGAAAGGACTAAGAAGTACAAATTGGTGGTTACAAAATAGTCATGTGGATGTAAAGTACAGCATAGAGAATACAGTCAATAATGCAATAAGTATGTATGGTGTTAAATGGGTAATAGACTTATTGGGGTGAGTGAGCACTTCATAAAGTGTATAAATGTCTAGTCAATATGTTGTATACCTGAGACTAATATAATATTGTATGTCAATAGTAAATGAAAAGTGAAAAATATTATTTAAAAAAAGAATTCCAGTAAATAATTGCATCCCTAAAAAAAAAAATTTAAGAGAAGCTCTTTAAGTCCTTGAAAGCAAGGTCTTATAATCACAAATCTCAGAACATATCAATTTTTTAAATGACATGAGATTGACAAGAAGTAGAACTGTTAAGAATAATAAAAAAGAAAAAGCTAAAGTTCAGCGACACATAAAGAAATGAGACATTTCCAGAGTAATTTGTTCTTTTCGATATTAATTTTCTTTCTTCTAGCCTGACTAATAAATAGCATTTTCAGTTAATCGTACTTTTTAAAACTTTCTGTAGTAGTGTTATCACTGTGACATATGCATATATTGTGAGTGCAACTCTTACTGTTAACCCTTTTGAGTTTGCCAGTCATTTCAGTTTCTTCGTGTCCTTTTGCCTGACTGCCTCAAAAGTAAATCATTTCCTCTAAATTTGTCATCTTTCCTACTATGTTATGGACACATCTTAATATATTATGTTCTCTTACTCAATATAGTCTGAATTAAATTAAAAAGTTCACATTTGGATCTTATTTGAAGTTCTCATCAAAACTCCAGTTCCAGCTGGAGATTGTTAAAAAACATGTAACGGTGGAGGAGTTAAGAAGGAGAGGAGAGGTCAGATGATTCACAGTACCAGGTGAAGTGTTTCAGTTGAAAGAATATGGAGACAGAAGACACACAGTAAAAGGAGATGAAGGAGGAAGCGGAGCTCCCAGAAATGTGAGTCATAGTGTAATAGAAGTGGGGTGCTATATGTGTATATCTGTAAGATGACTGAATTGGAAAATACGTGCCAGTGGAAGGATGGAGGTAAATAACAATCAATTGCCATGGTCACCCATAAAGAAAGCAGGGTGGGACAGTTATGTTTTCCCAGAGGAAAATTTAACCTCCAAAGGCTCCAATAAGATTTCTGGGATAAAGAAAAATACTTTATAAAGATGGATATTTGAAGGGATACAGAAAAGGCTTTTGGCAAAGTTTTATTCCTTGCCCTGGTTAGTGATCAAGTATTCATTTTATGGTTATTTCTTTCTATAATACACTAATATTTTAGGCAATTTTCTCTGAGTGTTAAACTCATATTTCAATTAAAAGAAAATATTGGACTTCTAGCTTATTGAATTCTACTGGGGTTTTTTTGGGTTTTTTTTTTTTAGCACATCACAGTTTACCTAAAACCCTTTGTTATTTGTGTCTTTCTGAAGATATCTAGTGTTTTTCTTCTAATTTAAATCAATTCAACCAGCATTTATTGACTGTCTGAATGTGCCAGGTACAAAAGATAAATTAAGACCTGCTTTGAAGCTCACTGTCTAAGGGGGAGATGTACTAAGGGGAGATTAGAGCAATAGCTCAGTACATCAGGAGTGTTTTTCGAGTCTGTGAATCAATTCATACTGAAATAGAAACCTCCAAAGGTAGGAAACCCATTTCAGACATAAGCAAAAGTATGTTTCTCTCAATCTCTCTTTCTCTCTCTCTCTCTCTCACACACACACACACACACCCCACACATCACGCACACACATCACACATCACACACACACACATCACACATCACTTGTAAGCTACAAGTAGGTCAGGGACGATGGGCCATTGAGGTTTCCTAGCACCTAGCAATGTGTAGGCTGAGGATGTCAGGCTAGCATCGCAGCTTGGCTTCTACCTCTTCCCAACCCGGCTTCCGCCCCCTCCCTTCCATGGGTGTTGCTCTCAAGAGCACTCCCTAATAAACATCCTGAACCCTGAACTCTACCCGCGTCTGCTTCCTGGAGAAACCAAGCTGCATTACAACATGAAATGGCTTTGATGAGTTAAGGTACACTGGCCCTCAGAATGCAGCAGATTGAGTAGGAAACAGAGATGGGCTGAAGCTGAGAGGTGGCTCTTGAAGCAGCTGGTAAACCATGCTGAGCGCTTTTCCTAAAGGCAGTGGCGATACTGTAGGATTCGGAGCAGAAACATGATCAGATCTGCAGTTGTGAAATATCACTTTGGCTGTAGTAGATACAGTAGACTTGCAGGAGTACTTTAAAGGCCAGCTATCTTTTGTAAAACTTTCCTTCTTTTTGGTTTTAATGGTCAGATGAAGGTACCAAACTGTCTTTCCTGTCCTTAACTCATTGCTTTCACTCCCCTTCCCTTGTCAATGAAAGCTACTAAATCTTCTCCAGGGTTTATGTAGCTATAATCCTATGAAATATTATCTAGCATTAGCTTCTTGAGAGACCATAGGAAACAGTGTTATATGAAGATTTGGAAAGTTATTTGTTTTGTGGTGATCAGAGCAAACTGTTCAGTATTGCTAGAATAGTTTAAAGGGTAAGTCACTAGAGACACGACTTCCAGATGCAACATCAAGAGACAGACCTGCCCTCCTCCAATCATGTATTTGTGGTTTTATTTTGTTTTCACTTTAATTCTGATATACCTGTATTATATAGTAGTTAAATTACCACAGTTCATTTGTACAGGAATAACTTTTTTTTAAAGATTTTATTTTATTGTTTGAGAGAAGGTGAGAGAGAGAGAGAGAACAAGACAGAGAGTCAGAGAGACAGAGAGAAGGGGGAGGGCCCAGAGCAGTCTCCATAGTTGTACATCATTAATTGTGACATGGTTTCATTCCACACAGGTGGTTGTGGGGCAGCTGGGGGCCTTACACATGGAAGGCTAGAACCTTAGCCACTGAGCCACAGTTCAGCATGTGGATTTGCATGGAAGGGGCCAGGAATTAAACCTCAGACTTCACCATTTTGAGGCAAGTGCTCAATCACTGAGCTATCCTGGCATCCCTGCATAGGAATAACTTGACAGTAAACATTGAATATTTTCTAAAGCTTAACTGAGGTATAACTAGCATAAAATAAACTGCATATATTTAAAGCATATAATTTTGATAAGTTTAAATCTATGTATACATACATCTGTGAAACCATCATCATAATCAAGATAATATTTCTAGCCCCCAGAAGATTTTTTGTGTCCCTTTGTAATTCTCTCCCTCCCCCAGGCAACAACTAATCCACTTTCTGTCACTAGAGATAACCTTGCATTATCTATAAAAGTAATCATACAGCATGTGCTACATTTTTTTTTTCCTTTTTAAAATTTATTTACTTATTTATTTATTTTGGTCTGACTTTTTTCACTTAGTATAAGAATTTGGAAAAATTAATGTCAAAAGTTCAGTGAAATCATATTTTATAGGTGGTCAAGCTTGTGACACATAAAAGCCTTGTGTTTAATTACGTGGTGCTATATGCATTGAAAATATCAACAGTGAAGGTGATATCAACTTTTTAATATAATTATTCATTGTTAGTCAGACTAAAACTGCTAGTTTCAAAAGCTATTGTCCTGTGAAATTACAAAAAATAAAGCAAGTGATCTGTGAAGCTCACCAACAAGCCTATGTTTAAGAGAACCGAAGATTATTCTTTCACCAAAATATGTGGCCAAATAATCTAAACAAGTGAAAGGTGAGGAGCAGCAGTTATGAGGTGCTGAATGAAGCAAGAAGATATGAGGTAATCTGCTGAATTTCTCTCATAGGCTCAGTTAAGCTGCACACTCTCCACCCCCAACACATACGCACATATGTGCTTGATCATAACCTCATTTACATGTACACAGACAATACTCCACGTCTTTCTTTCATAAATTGCTTTTAGCCCAGATGAATCCAGCAATTACTTCACATTACCATATTACTTTTCTTATATATTTAAAAGGATTAAAACTAAAAATAATTTTAAAAATATCATTGTGTCCAAACCTTAAAACTGTTTGTGCAGGTAAAAATGCCAACGCTAGAATAGATCATACAACCACATCTTTTAACTTCTAAAGGAGTGTTTCATATGCAGCACGGTGGTAGGAGGCACTCAGTGTCTATCTTTCAAGGGAATGAAACAAAGCTGTCTGCTCTGTGATTGCATCCTCTCTGCTATCCGGCCACTTCACGTTGGCACGTCTGAGGAGCTAATGCTGTTACTTCCTTCAAGATAACACGCACTGACCCTGTCATTTTTTGTAAAGTTCATTAATAGTTTTCCTTTATCAATGTATGTGCCCTTATTTATTAAATCTTTTTCTTCTATTCCACATAGCCTAGATCTTTTTATATGGCTTTGGAGGAAGGATGGGTGATTATTTTCCATATCTTAGTGTTTGGCTTATCATGTTGCAGGTTTAACTGTCATAGCCTAAGAGAGGACACCTTTTACTCCACAGTCCCACGTGACCTATGTACCATAAGCCTTATAATAAGTTCTCAGTGAATTAAACCTGATCCATCTTGTCTTCCTGTCAGGTATATGATGGGTAAATTTTTACATTGTGCCTTTGCTAACCATAAGCTTTTGTTTTCTTTTGTGCATATTAACTCCTACACATCACAAGAATGGAATCCTGTTATCTTGCGCTGTCTGGAAATATTGTGGCAGCTGGGAGTGTTGTATGTGTTATAGCTCAAGTTGTCTTTTTCTTGTCAAATGTTTTGTCTAGTTTTTATATTGTTGAGAATGTTTTTAAAGATCCTCTCTGTATATTTTACCTTGGGTCTGATAATCTTTCAAAGAATTTTAACCCTTCAAGTTAATTAACCAGAGAACCCCATTTCTCATGTACCTTTGAGTATATGCACCTACTTGGCCACTTTCTATTTGAGAAATAGTCTAGGATCCTTTGAAACTTTAGTGTGAAAAAACACTAAAAGTGAAAGGAACCTTTGATTTCTGGACTAGCATCCAAGGGCTGTCTGGAAGGTGTGCAGCCATGTAACTGTTCTCATTCTGTTGGCAATGGCTGGATTTATTTCTAGACAGCCCTCATATCTGTCATTTGGCTTACCTAAACAAGATTATGAGTAGGACTGATTGTGTTCTAGAGGATTTAACACTAATTTTATTTTCAGGCAAAGACACTAAAAGAAAATTAAAAACTTGATTCTTCCTGGTATTTCCTCTTAGAATTTTCTCTTAAGTTGTAGCTAAAACACAACTCATAGGTTGTAGATAAAACATAGTGGAACTTCATTTCAAGAAATGAGAGCAACAGAGTGTACTTTTCAAGTATCAGTTAAACCAAGGTAATGATATCACTCAGGTCAGTTTCTGTTTGTTTGTTTGTTTTTTTAATACTTCAAAGAGAAATCCCGTGTGATTCTTATGTCAAGCACTGCAAAGATCCCAGGGCTTATTGTTGGCTCTTCCTACCTCCTCCACAGTATAGGGATGGGCCATAGGACAGCAACAGCACCCATTCAGGATTGTCCCCTGCCAATCCACATGCTCAGCTACTCAGTTCTCCTACTGAATCCTTTCTATCCTGCCATACCCCTTATTCGTACTAAATAACTCCTGTTTAAAGTTGGTAGTGTGTTTATAAACTGAATTTCCTACCTTTGCCTGGAACATGGTGCTCACTAGAGAATGGAAAATCAATTTAAAACAATAAATAGGGAAAGCAGAAAGGGTAAACAAAATGTGGAAGGGCGAGGCTTGTTCTGAGGAGTGACTAAGTAGGCAGTTTCCTGTGAGCCCTTTAAAAACCCATGTTGAAAAACCCATTCTTCCCTATTTGTTCTTAACTGCAAAGCAGACCGATGTGCTTGAAAAAAACCAAAAACTGATAATTAGGTAAATCACGAGTATATGTAGTTCATTTTTAAAATGCAAGTGAGACTGTGCTATTCCAATAATTAGTCTCTGGAATGGGGCATCTTCTGCTGAATTTTAAAATCAGCACCTTATACTCATTCAAATCCATGTAGATACCTTATCTATAAATTAGGTCCATGCACTAGGTCCTTTGGGCATTGTATAAAATATAAATTGGCTTCTTTCATTAACTCTCATTTAAATTTATAATAGAATAGCACCTGTTACAATTTTTAAGTATCTAATGTGCTTTAAGTGCTGGGTACCACCATTAAGCGTGCTGTTGCTCTGTGTCTATCAGTGTTTTTTCCCCAGGCTAAATGTTCAGTCCATGAGAAGAGGCCATATTTTACTCTTCTCTTTCCCTATAGTCCCCGACTCAGTGCTGTGTAGCTGGGTGAGCGGAATTGATGTGAGGATGCTTTAATGCAAAGGGCTTGCTGAGAAGCCTTCCTGGAACTGGGGACAGCAAGTGCAAAGGACTTGGCATATCTGAGACACAGTAGGAAGAGAAGAATTAAAGCCAGTGCACAGCGAGAGCTGCAGATGATGAGTTACCAGCAGGAGTCAGACCAGCCTGGGCCTTGATGGCCCTGCCAAGAACTTGGATTTGTGTGTGTGTGTGGTTGGTAAGCTATCAGAGGATTTTGAACAGGGGAATGGCTTGGTCTGACTTGTGTTTTTAAAAGTTCACTTTGGTTGCTGAATGGACTAAAGAGGGCAAAAGCAGGGAGGTTCATGGTTTCAGTAATCCAGCTGAGAGAGGATAGGGTGGTTTAAGATGGTAGATTTAAAGATAGTACTAACTAACTTTAATTGAGCACCTAGTACATGCAGGCTTAATTTTAAGTACTTTCTATGCATTAGCATTCTTTCTACCAACAGCCTTATGAAATAGATGCTACTGTCTTCTCCGTTTTACATATGGGGGGGGGGGGGACTGAAGCACTTGTCCAGGTGCCCCTGCTAGCAACTGTTAGTGTGAAGATGCTAGCCCAGGCAATCTGGCTCCACACCTTGCCTGCTTAATCTTGTGCTACACAAATCTCAGGATAGAGTCTGAAGGTAGAACAGGCAGATCTGGATGGATTTGACGTTATGAAGGAAAGGGCCAGAATCAAGGAAGACTCCTAGGACTTTGGTGTAAACAATTGTGTGATGTTTGTTAGAAGGAGGGAGACTAGGCTGAGGAGAGGGAACAAGTGTTCTGCCTAGAACTTGTTATGTTCAGGATTCTGCGCAGCCAACCGGGTGGACTTTCAGTGGGTGCTCTGAGCCCAGTGATACTCGACAAAGGAGAGCTCCGTTTAAAGGGAAGGTGCAAGCAATAGCGCATGATGTTCTGGACGTGTTCTGATGGCATCGGTCCACCAGCCTGTTCACATATTCTCGTCAATCGCGGTTTTCATTTGGGGAATTGAGCGGGATGTTTTGCTAATAGAGCACGGCGAAATATACAAGTCAGCCAAGATCTCACTTTTTTTTTTTTTTTTAGATATCTTTTTATATTTATAGAGAGTAATTATTTTATCATCAGTGCATATTTATTTTTATTTTACTTTTGACAGATAGAGAGAGAGACAGAGACAGAGACAGCTAGAGAACCGAACTGTGGGAACTCCCCAGTTCAGCATGTGGGTCCTGCCTGGGCCGGAGCCGGGATTCGATCCTCGGTCCTCGGGGCTTCAAAGCGAGCGCTCAACCCGCTGAGCCGTCCCGGCTTTCCCAAGATCTCACTTTTATCAGCAGTCAAGCAGGCGATGAGCAAATGTTTTTAATAAGAAACTCCCAGAAACCTCCTCACCTCAGACCTCAGGCAGGAGCACCTCACCCTGTAGCCCTTAATTTTCTAGGATTTAAGAGGACAAATGATCCCCGCTGGAGGATTAAAGCGGAGTTTGGCATCATCACCCCAGGGCCCCTGCCTATCGGTCACTGAACCTTGCCGGCGTAACACACAGGATTGCACAATCCCCAACCTGTGCAGACTTGCAAAATACTGTCCCTTTGTCCCTGCTGCCCCCACCTTCAGCATTTGACTTTTCACTCCATCTGACCTCAGAGGATGCAACCCTGTTAGGCCCCAAATTTAAGATGCATTCTCCTGCTCCTGCCTGTGCTGAGCCAGGAGTCTCCTGAGCACCACGTTGTACAGATCCAACCCTGGAAATGCTGTCTCGATTCTGTGATGGGTGCGTACACTGCTCTCTACATTTTCAACACTCATTAATCTCTACACTTAGATGCCTCCATTTAAAATGCATCAGTTCCACAACATTATTATGCTAAGTACTTTACAAACATAAAAGTCTGTCTGGAAAAAATCCAGCCATTGTCAATATAATGAGAAGAGTAACATGCCTGGATACTTTCTGGACAGCCCATATACATGTATATGCTAAAAAATGTATGCAAATTTTAAGAAAGGAAAAAGCTATTAAAATTCTAATAATCAATATAGACCAATAAGAAAAGATGAATGCAAGTCATGTTTGACTTTTGCACTTATAAGAAGTGCTCAAAGTGGTTACAATCGGCGTCCAAACACTTCTGATTATGGCAAACTCCTGCGTGAGCAACGTTGACAAAAGTGTCCACTTATATCGCTTCGCATGCCGTTTCAATTTACCATGTGTCTCAAACTTATGAATGCATGCAATTGTTAGGCGTGTTGAAGGTTCTGTTGCACACTCATGCCTCCATAGTTGTTGTATTTCTACAATGTCCTCAAATTTCGAATAGCACTTCAAAATGGTCTTGCATTCCTCGAAAAACAATGTGCTTCTGCCTTTTTCTTTGGCTGCCCTGCCTGTTGCATGGTAATGCTAGCATTTATTTGATTAATGCCATATTCTGAGCAAAGGTCCTGCTACACATTGCTACCATAATCCAATTCAACTTTGAAAAGTAATACATAGATAACAGCTCTTAAAATGTGTATACATTTCTTTGGTACCTCTGGTATTTGTACAAATACACACACACACACACACACACACACACACATGCATACATATATACATATATATTCCAATTGAGTAACCCAAAATAATTGTTATAGGAATTTGATTGTAAAGAAAATTTCACAGAGAAGATAATGCCTGATCTAAAAGCACTGGGAGTTTAGTTGACTGAAGTACCAGAGAGAGGAGGATAATTCTAGGCAAGGAAATCATACAAATTAAAAGACATTTTGGGAGACAGTGAGTAGACTAGTGTGGATTTATTTTGAGAAACAGTGGGAATTAATATTGAGAGGGACCCAATTTAATGATTCTCTTTCTTGCCAAGAGAAGAAGCTTAGAAAGTATTAGGTGGGGGGAAGCCGGGATGGCTCAGTGGGTTGGGCTCTCACTTTGCAGCTCCGGGGACCGAGGATCGAATCCCGGCCCCGGCCCGTGCGGAACCATATGCTGAACTGGGAGCTCCCCTAGTTCAGTTCTCTCTCTGTCTCTGTATCTCTCCCTCTCTCTCTCCTCTGTCAAAATAAATAAATAAAATATATTTAAAAAAAAAAAAAAAAGAAAGTATTAGGTGGGCAGCAAGGAGTTAGAGAAAGTGCTTGGGGAGGTGGAGAATGTCATCTGTGTTTTTAAAGGAAATCTACACCCCCTCCCCCAACATTCCACATCAGAATCACGGTGACTCACAAATCATGGCTTGAAGTGCTTTAATTTATACTCCTTAAAAAGACCTTCTGGGACGTGGGTCAAAGAAACATGTCCAGCTTCGGGCACCCCGTTTCCATGCAGCTATGGCCCTGTTTCCCTTTCACTCCAGATCTTTTTCTGTCTTTAAGCTCTGCTCTTATCTGTATCTTCACATTTTCTTCCTGACTTGACCTTTCCATCCACCTTTCAATTGTGTGGGGCTTGTGTCAAACCATTTCTGGTGACAGAGACGGCTTCAGCCTCCTCAGTCCTTTTGTTCCTTCATTCTTTTATTGTATTGACTATTGGTTGACCTCTACCTTTTTTTTTTTTTTTTTTTTTAAGAATTCTCTTCTTCCTTGGATCCATTACAGCCATGACCCTGATTCTCTTGCTTCTCTGGGTGGTTTTCTCTGTCTCTCACTAGCTTTCCTAATAGTCCAACATCCTCAAAGTATATCGGTCTTCAAGTCTCTGTTATCATCTTTCTCTTCTATACTTTCTACCAGGCCATCTTATTTATGCCAACATCTCTGATTATCTTCTCTGTGCAGGTAGCCACCCATTACCCGTTCCTTTTCCAGAGGCAATTACTTGAAACATTTTCTATTTTCAGTTCTTCTAGTGGTTAGCTCCTTATCTTTAATATGTCTATATTGTTACTTCTTAATCAATTGTATACATTGTCATTGTTTCCCCATTAAGAAATTCAAAAATGTGTAAGCTTGTTCTTTAAAATATGAGTATATAGTAGGCCTACGGTAGTGAGAAGTTAACTCTGCTTCTTGTCTAAGGGTTGGTAGAGCTCCCTGTGCATAGTTCTATTAAGACAATTGCCACACTACCTGAAATCATCAATTTTCTTGTTGGTTCTTTCCTGAGAAGTGGAGCAACTTAAGGATAACAATCATAGCTCTAAATCTATGTTTCCCAGACCAATCAGTGCCTCCTAGGCAGCAGGCAGGCTTGTTATATCTCCTTATGGAATGATTCAGTGATTCCTTTAGATAGTGACTGAAAAGCAGATGAGTCACGAAAAGGGGACGATCTCAATGACTGATCACACAAGAAGCAACTGAGCAACTGCTTTCAAGGTTAACTGACCAAATTTCCTGCCATCCCAAACTTGACATGGCCAAACACTGAACTGAGCATTGGTAGCCTGCATCCCAGTGAGGGGAAGTGTTTTAATGGTTTCTAAATAATGTAAGATCTTTAACTATAAGAGTTATCATTACTGCCTAGAAGTAATTTTGAGTAATATTAAATCCTAGTTGGTATATTATTTTAATAATTATTTAAATTAACCGATTGTTTCAAAGGCAAGTTGGAGAGTTATTCCATTTTTAACAAATATTTCAAATTCTAATTTTAGTAAACTCTTTACTATATTCCATTCTAGAATCAGAACCTAAAAATTTCACACTGAGGGCCACCATTAACTATTTTAAGAAAGGACCCATAAGTTCCTCTCCAAACTTGATATAGCTTCTTTCCTATCTCAGTAGATGGCATCTCCACTGACTAAGTAACCCAAGCCCCAACTTGCTTCATCATCCTCTCCCTGACCACTACATATACTCTGTGACCAGGTCCTATTGGTTCTATTTTCATTATATTCCTTATATTTCTATATACACCCCCACTGTACCTCTTTTGAGGCAGGCTCTCATCATCTTCTTCCAGCTGTTTGCAATAACCTCCTGCTTCAGTCTCCTTTCACACTGAACACTCCCTGGACCACATGCCACCAGAGTGGTCTTCCAAACACACACATCTCATTTTGATATTTCTTAAAGTACCCAGGTTGCTCGATGCTCAAGAGCACCTTAGTCTGCAATGCCTTGCATTTTCTTTCTCCTACCCTCTCCTTGGGGCAGGCTGCCCTAGAACTTAACATTAGCTTGGCTATTAATTCTGATTTGTCCAGAATGATCCCAATTTAACTTGTCTCAGTGTCTTTACTGTTAGCGACCCTTTGATCATTCTCAAAAGTTCCCTAGTGCATACGTTTGCTAGGACTACTATAACAAAATAGCACAGACCGTGTGGCTTAACAATGGAAATGTATTTTCTCTCACTTCTGGAGGCTAGAAGTCCAAGATTGAGATGTTGGCAGGTAATGCTGAAAATCAGAGGATCTTAGCAGCCAGACCCACTTCTGGACATCTTTCTCAATGCCCTCCCCTCCTACCCCTAGGTAATCACTGAACTTTTGATTGGGTCCTCGAGTTTTTGTGTCTTTGTTGCTTTCAGTTTTATATTCCATGTCTGAGTGAAATCATATGGTTTCAGTCTGGCTTAGTGTTTTCAGTCTGGCTTATTTTGCTTAGCGTGATGATCTCAAGGTCCACCCATGTTGTTGCAAATGGTGGTATTTCATCTTTTCTTATAGCTGAGCAGTATTCCATTATATATATATATATATATATATATATATATATATATATATATCCACAGTAAAAAGCTTACTTTAAAAAGACTATCTTTTTTAATGATAGTTCACTGTTAATTTCTACGACATATTGAGTTATTTAAAAATATGTGAATTTTAAATATTTACCTTTGCTTTGTTTCTCCTTCATGCACTAAGTGGTACATTCTGTAGGCTTAACCACTGTAAAAGCAGTCTAATGACATTAGACAGTTCATCAAACTGGGTGACAATTAAGCATAGTTCATACTATTTTTTCCTAATTTTTGTCCTCGTATTATATTTGGTAATAGATATACTCTCTTTCTTATATGCTCTGTAGACATATTCCTAGGTCATGTGAGCATACGGGTTCTTGAATTTGTGTCCAAAATGACACCATGTTGATCCTGTTAGCAACGAATATGGCTGCTAAAGTAAAATAAGCCACAGTTGCATGGACAGTAATAAAGAACTGCTATTAATGAGCATCAAGTATCTTTGTATTCTATCTCTCATTTTTCTGGAATCTCCTATTTATTTCAAATTCTGTCTTTTACTAGAAAGTTTAAATAGCTAGGGTTTTTTTCTTTACTCTTTGAATGTTTCCTGTGACTGTTACAATAAATTACCAAAAACTAAATGGCTTAAACACACACACACACACACACACACACACACACACACACTTTATTCTTTGATATTGCCATAGGTCAGAAGTCCAAAATTGGGTCTTATAGGGCTAAAATCAAGATGCCACCAGAGCTGGTCCTTCTGAAGGTCCCAGGGGAGAACCTTCTTCTACTCCCTGCTTTTTCCTGCTTCTAAAGGCTGCTGCATTCCTTGACTAATGACTCCTCAGTCACATTTCCCCAACCTCTTGGTTCCTCCACCAGCACATACCCTTGTACTGGCATTGAGCCCTCTGCTCCCTCATATAGGGACCCTGGGATGACATTGAACCCACTCAGGTAATCCCGGTTAATCTGTCCATCTCAAGATCTGCAATTTAGTCACATATGCAAAGTCTCTTTTGGACTAGAAGCATTCTGTATTCAGTTTAAGGATTAGAATGTGGATATCTTGAGAGCAAGGGTGGAGGTGGGGGTGGATTATTCAACCTACCATGCCCTTATTGACTTATGTATTTTTATCCTATCGCATTATATTTTTGTAAATTTTTTTTTTTACCATAGGTATTAATAACAAACAATATAGTGTAGGTTTGTTTTTAAATCACGCAGTTTATATAATGGACACTGTTTTTTTTTTGACTCCCTCAGTGATTAAGGCTTATGGGAGGCAGAGCAACTTGCTATGGAAACTTTAGGGGCTTGCCAGCCCTGGCATTTGGACTGTGGTCTTGTGGCCTCAGCTAAGCCTGTGTGGGCTTCAGCTCCAAGTCACAGACACCATTCAGCATTCTTCACAGTAGAACGTATCCATCCACACACCTCTTGTGGCAGGACCTGCGCTGTGTTTCTTGTTGCTTAACCTTCCTCATTCCCCCACCATTTGTTTCTGAACCTGGGCTTCCAACCTTCTTTAAAAGCTGCTCATTGTTTTTCAAATGAATTTCTTTTATGTTTAATTTAGTCCATTTCTGCTGCTTTCACAAACAACCTTCATTGACACAGGGTTCCTTTTTCTTCTTTAATGATTTTTTTTTAATGATTGACAGTAGCCTGGGGGAGGGTCTCATCATAATTATGTACCATTAATTAGATATAAAAAAAAATGTCAGTAAGAGGGAGAATATTTATTAATTTAGGCTCTTAACTGGATGTATACTTAGTGCCTGTAGAATGATAAATGGCTCTTTAATGATGGCCATGAGCTACACATCACTTTTTAAACATCAAGGAATGATTTATGTTTTGTTTAGGTACAGTAAACAAGAAATGAGTTTATTTTCTAATGGATATTACCAAAATATGGGCTTAACTCTTACTAACCAAAATATTTGATCAACTGGAATGTTTTATTTAGACCTTAACCACAAGATGAATAGAAATGTATTAAAGGGTTCTGTCATATTTACCACATGTTGCTGATTTTTTTAATTCAAAAGACTTGAGTGTAACAGTGAATTTTGAGGAAACAGCATATTCAAGCAACTTCAGTGTTTGTGTTTAGCACCTTCAGTGAGTAATATTTTACCTGTGACACTCATTGAATGCCTGCCATGTGCTAGCTTCTGCATGATGTGCTGGGTACAAACATGATACAGCTCCTGGCTCCTCATACAATGCTCAGCAGTGGGAAGAGACACTCAATGAATACTTTTTGAATTAATGACATAATCCCTGCCTCTAAGGAGCTCTAGCCTATAAGAAAGACAGACACCTAATTGTGGCATACTATGCTATGTCAGTGCCCAAAATAGTCAATCTGAGTGGGAGTGGGTGTGGAAAGGAACTGGCGTGTTTCAGATGCCTTCGTGAGCTCTTATCATGGTGTCAAGGTCACACTGTCCTGTCCAATGATACCTTTTGGCTTTCTCCGAATTGTGATTCAGGCGTCTCTTTGCAGGCCCTCACAGTTAAGCTGTGACACTGTGTTTGAACTCCTATTAATAGGCCTGGTCAGCGCCTCAGCAGATTGCATCTCAACATCAAACAGCCAGCCAGAATCCCCAACAATGACTTCTTGGCGCAAAGCCAACCCTCAAGCATCAAAGCTTTACTCCTTGCAAATCAGCTCCACGTGATGATAAATAAGGGCATCGGGATTCCAAACCAATTACCCCATGGTGAAAGGCGTGTTCCTCAAGGGCAAACTGGGCTTTATTTAAAAAGCAGTAACATTGCTGGTGCTAGCCCTGAAATGGCAACAGTGAATGCAACAAACGGATGAGAGCAAGAGCCAGGAAAAGGTGTTTTTAACTTTCCCCCACCTTGCACCAGCCTGGGGAGTTCTAGATAATGTGCGCTGGGCACGTTTTAAAAGTTTGTGACTTGAGACCGGCAAGAAAAACTACTGAGATTCCATCTTGTCTGGAACTGTCTACTAGAGTAGACGATTTTAAATTCAGATCTCAACACTGATGTTAGCTATGCAATCTTAGGCAAATCATCCTCTAAGCCTCTGTCTTCTCATCTGTAAAATGAGGGGTATTAAGCACTTTAAGTCTGCTTTATGGGTAGCAATGGCGTGTTCAGAGACCAATACGTGATAGATGTTATTAAACAGAACTATTTGTCAAGCCTTACACTAAGCCCTTTACAGATGTTATTTTAGTTCTCATATCAGATCTATTATAAAGTAGGTATTTTTACCCCCAGTAATAAGTAAATGGAGACTCAGATTAGTTACCTGGCACGTCAGATAGTGAGAGAGAGAGAGAGAGAGAGAGAGAGAGAGAGAGAGAGAGAGAGAGAGAGAGAGAGAGAGAGAGAGAGAGAGAGAGAGAGAGAGAGAGAGAGAGAGAGAGAGAGAGAGAGAGAGAGAGAGAGAAGATTCGAACTCCAGCTGGCTGCCTCCTATCCACACTCTGGCTTTTCTGGTACCCCCCAGGGCCTCCTCTTTGCGACCTTGTCCCCCTCCATTGCTCCCAGAACTCCCAGTGTCTCTCTGTTGACCTCACCAGGACAGCACCGTCACCATCACTGTTCATCAGGTTGATTGGAAAATCTGCTTTATGGGCCAGCTTTCCCATGGTAGACATGCAACAAAGGACCTTGGGGCCCTCATTGCCATAGCTCAGTTTAAAACGAAATAATGTATTCGAATCAAGCAACACAATTCTTCGCAATCATCAGCAACTAAGCCGTTAATAAAGCATACTAAAAAACCACTGGCTTTGGAGGGTCTGGAAATTTGTGTTTAAATCTTGAATTGGGTATTATGAATGGTGGAAATTTATTCAGGTGTTTAATCTCTCTGAGCTCGTTCTGTTCTGAGTTAATGTCTGTGGCTGATTATTCGGATTCTTTTCCCCAGATGTACACGCCCTGCTTCTCTGCTCTTTGCTGTGCCCTAAGCATGTGCTGCTTCTGACTAACTGTATTGCCAGGATGCCTTCGCCATCTGTCTTCTGGTTGGCTTAGGCAGTAGATCAGAACGGGGGAGGAAAGGAGCGAAACAACTCTGCCTTCTCTCACTGCTTCAGTACCATGTCTTAGCAGCCAGCCGGCCGGCCCCTCTTTTTTGGCTCTAACTTTTCATGGGGCTTTATTAACACACAGTTTCTACCCCTTATCTCTTAGTTTCTAGGGGAAGTATTTCCTACCCTGGCTTGCCTCTGGCCGCCTGAGCATGCTGTTTGCTTCTTAACCTGTCTGCAACCTCTGTAAGCAGTCTCTTCACTGAAATCTCTTTATCGAACCCTCTGATTAAATTCTGTTTTCTGCTTGGAACCTGATGAGTACAGCGTGTAAAAGAGTTTGAAAACCTATTAGGCACATCTAGAAAAATGGAGGTTATCAAATTATTGTTATTTTTTGGCCATATATTTTTTTAAAGATATATTTTTATTGTTTTTGATGGAGAGAGAGAGACACACACACACAGAGAGACAGAGAGAAGGGGGGAGGGCCCAGAGCAGTCTCCATAGTTGCACATCATTGGTTCTTCCACATAGTTTCATTCCACAGGTGGGCACAGGGCTGCACAGGGCTGAACTGGGCCCAGGTCTCACCTCGGTGAGAACCGAACTGGGGGCACTCCCCAGTTCAGCAGATGGGTTCACACGGGCCGGGGCTGGGATTTGATCCTCGGTCCCCAGGGCTGCAAAGTGAGTATTTAACCCACTGAGCCATCCTGGCCTCCCCATATATATATTTTTTTTAATTTATTTTATTGTTTGAGAAAAGGTGTGTGTGAGAGACAGAGAAGTGGGGAGGGCCCAGAACAGTCTCCATAATTGTATATCATTAGTTGTGGCATGATTTCATTCCACACAGGTGGATGTGGGGCCACCCAGGGCAGGAACCGGGGTGGAAACGAAACCAGGGCCTCCGGCATGGGAGGCAGGAACCGCCACCGCCGAACCATCCTGGTGGCTACCAGTTTTGCCACAGTTCAACACATGGGTTTGCACAGGCTGGGGCAGGGAATAGAACCCTGGACCTCGCAATTGTGAGGCAAGTACTCAACCGCTGGGCCATCCCATCGTACTCTTTTTGGCCATAATTTCACCAACAATACTATATTCTGCAGTTTGCAAAACTTTCCTGGTTGTATCTGAATGTTGTGCCAGTCCAGAAATTTAAAAATCAGAAGCCAGCAATCAAGGTTAGTTAAATAAGATACACCTGGGTCTGGTTTTCTTCCTTTCATAAATTAGGAAATATTCAGAAAGCTGAACAGTTATCAGAGTGGAGGTATTGCCAATCATAATTAAACTCTCTTCAATGAATAGGTACCTAAATGTAGAATAAGTAGATATTGTTTTTGTACAAATGTAAATATGTATGTGTGTGTGTCTATATACACATATGCACATGTATAACATTTTTTTTGTAAAGAGACTATGCAGTTGCACTCATGTACAGTTATTTCAGTGCCTTATTTTATTTCTGCTAAAAGTATCTCATTATGCTCATCACAATATTTTTTGAACTTAACAGTTTTACATAAAAACATTAGTCTATTTATAATTCCTTTTTAAAAATAGTATTTTGGGAGATGCCAGGATAGCTAAGCAGGTTGAGTGCTTGCCTTACAACCACATGGTTCGTCCAGGGATGGAATCCTGGCCCCGGCCCATGAAAACCCATGAGCTGAACTGTGACACAACTGGTAACCTCCAGGATGGCTCGGCAGCAAAGGTTCTCCCTCCCATGCGGGAGGCCCCTAGTTCAGTTCCAGCCCCGCATGACCCCACATCCACCTGTGTGGAATGAAACCATGTCACAACTAATGATGTGCAACTATGGAGACTGCTCTGGGCCCTCCTCCTTCTGTCTCTCTCTCTCTCTCTCTCACACACCTTCTTTCAAACAATAAAATAAATCTTTTTTTTTAATAATATTTTTAACACTACGTTTTTCTCAATGCATTGAGAAAAGTTGTGCTTATTGCATATATATTTAAACTCTGCTTTTGTGTCCTGAGGAATGAATTTCTGAGTAACTCTTAAGAAAAACTAAAATGAATTCTCATTTTTGCCACTTTTAATAAATATATTTAAGATGTCAAATAATTTTAAAAATTACATTGTCCAGTCTATTTATATGGGTAGTTATATTAGGATTCTCTTGGCCACAGCAACATATTATTTCAGACATATTTAAGTAAAAATGGATTTTACTGGAAGGATATAGGTGGACTGAGATGGCAAGAATGAAGAGACAATTTATTCAGGGTTCCTCCATCAAAGAGTCTTGGCTACAAATATGTTGTGACCTTGAGTCACCCTGCTCAAGATTCAAATCCCAGGACAATTAGCCTGGCCTGGCGGAGGTCCCAGGCACACTGCTTGGCCAAAAGAGCTGGGTCTCTTGATTGGCAGTCCTGTGGAATGGAGAGAGGTGGTTCACCAAAGGAAAAGTGGGGTGCTAGGACCAGGAGAAGGAAGAAGAGACGATAGGTCAGCAGAAAAAAACAGATTTTACCCCCAAAGTCTTTGGAGCCTTTTACGATATGTTAAGGTACTGGAATTGGTACATTTTCTTCTTTTAAATCTATTCTACTACTTGGATACAAAGAATAGTAATGTAAACCTAGTATTGAAAGGAGGCCACAAAGACGGTTCTTAAAAATTCTTGTAGAAACTTCTGTTTCCTCACCCCACTGCTCTGAGGAGTGTATAGTAAATAACTGCTTTCCCTTGACCCTTCCTCCGTGACAGGTAACACATCTTGGATAAGGAACAATGAAATTTTTCTTGTCACGGTGAAAACCAAATAACATTGGCTGCAGCAACACCTGTTACCCTTTCTTCATCCCTCCAGTTAAAAATAGTAGTTTGGATTTCAGGAGCCTTTTGGTTGACAAACATGAAAAGAGTCTTTAAAGAGTAGTATTAACTTTAGGGTAAATGTGCTATGCAGATGTGTGCTTTTTCAGATTCACTTCTTCTCCATGAAGTTCTTGGACAGGTATACAACATTTGCCCATGATGGTGGGGGTTGTGTCTGTTGTTTGCTGTCATCTTCTGCACCAAAATGCACTTGAAGCCTGTTTTTGGAATAAATGGGTCAATAATTAAATGAATATACCTACTATTAATATGAGATATTTTATACATGGATACTTTTTTTATTTTTTGCAGAAAACTTATTTAACCAGTGAGCAGTTTTTGCTTTCAGAGTATGGACAACATTTGAAACTTTTGGAAAAAAAAGAAAAAAAAAAACCACACATATATATTGCAAAGTATAACACTGGGAGTTCCTTTTGCTCAAGAAGTTTAACTACTACTCAAAATGACAATCACATCTTTAAGAATATAGTAAAAGGATTAGAAAACAGCACTGCAATTGACCAACTCTAGATGCTAAATAAAAGAGTTCTTTTTAAGATGCAGAAAGAATTAGAAGCCTAAGGAAATCCAGAATTAAACAAAAGGGAGAAGAAGAGAAAAAGACGTCTTCAACTGTAACCATTCTGTTTATCAATAGTGTGTTGGGCTTTAGGAATGAGATCTAGATCATGATCTATATTCGACTATAGTAAGGAGAAGGTGGTCTTCTGTAGCGGTAATCATAGTCTTCGTATCTGTCATAATCATGCTCATAATCCTCCTTCATTTAGAGTCTCACTGCCTGTCACCACTGCCGCAACTGCCACCACTGTGAGTCGGTCTGCCCATGTATTTATTATAGATGCCTGGTGTAGGTGTGTTCACTCTCTTGTGATAGAATAATTCACATGAATTTTTCTACTATCCAGCTCCATTCCATTTGCCTTTTCCATAGCCTCCCTTGAGTAATTCATTCTCTCAAAAGAAACAGAAGCAAATAACTTGATTGTCCAGTTTGCTGGTCTTAAACCACTCTGACACCACTCAGTGGTCCACATCAAGAAAATACTTCACAAAGTCCTCTCTCTATTGTGTACAAACTGAGGCCAAACACTCCAAGACAAGCTTTGGGATCTGGATTAGCCCTGCTGCCTGTATATGTTCTCTGGTTAGACATTGGAGAATGACTTTGGCTCCTTCGATGCTGGTATTCTGGTGTCGATGACCTAGTTCAAGAATGTCTCCTGTGAGAATAAGAATGGGATCTGGATCGAATGAGAATGCCTCTTTGACCTTGACCTGGATTTTGATCTTGATGGAGAATGGCATTCAGAACGTTTAGAAATCCTTGATGGACTGTGAGATCTTCACCTGCTCTCCTATTTTAAATGAGCAGGAGTTCCAGTTGGAGATTTTGACTGAGAGCGAGACTCCTAGGACGCATTCATTCTTCCAGATTCTTTTAATTCTACTTCACACTTGTTTCTGCTTCTCTTCATTCTTCATGAAATTTTTCATTTTTCATACTTCCTGTATTCTTCCCCAATTCAACCAATTTAAAATAGCCTTAAAACATATTTTAATGCTTCTATCTGATCAATCTGTTCAATTTTTTCCCCCATTCAATCTTAATTTTCTGATCTTTTAATACTTTTCATTAGCCTTCTTTTATCTTGATTTATCTTCCACATTCTTGGAAAAAAACTTCAATTTCTTCACAAATATTAACTCTGCCCTTGCAGTTGTTTTCCTCTACATCACTCATGTCAGCCAGGCACTCCCCAGAATTAAATAAGAGACAAGTCTGGGCTTGAGGGCCTATGGCCTAACAACCCGCTGACTAGACCATGGGCAGAAGGAAAGAGTAGGCCACATGGCCACTCTACTCCACTTCCACTAGGTCCCAGGGTCCTCTGCAAGGTGGCACCGTCACCTCCAGAAACCTTCTGGCCTCCCTAGTGCACTGAGAAATTATATTTTGACCATTTCCTGTTTTGGATTTAAATGTATTAGTTTCAATTACTTCTATCACACTATATAATTTACTTATTTATTATGTTTGGTATCTACTTTCCCTTATTAGAAAGTGGACTCTACGGAGGTAGAGATCTTTGCCAGTTTTCTTTAATACTGGCCTTCTGGCATGTACTCAATAAATATTTTGAATAGATTAATACTACACAATTTGCTTATTATATTGATGGTTAATCGAATGTCTCCTCTTCTAGAATATGATCTCCAAAGAGACAGGAATCTTTTTATGTTTGTTTGTTTCTTTTTATTGCTTTTGACAGAGAAAGAGAGACAGAGACAGAGACAGGGAGAGACAGAGAGAAAAGGGAGGGCCCAGAGCAGCCTCCATAGTTGTATGTTATTACTTTTCAATACAGTTTCACTCCACAGGTGGGCTTGGGGTGCTCAGGGCAGAAATCAGGCTGGGGATCTCCCAGAGGCCTCAGCGAGAATCGAATTGGGGGCACACTTCAGTTCAGCATATGGGTCCACACAGGCCAGGGCTGGAATACGATCCTCAGATCCTGGGGCTGCAAGATGAACACTCAACCTGTTGAGCCATCTTGGCACCCCCCTTTTCCTGTTTTATTCACTAATATATCTCAAGTAACTTGAACTGAACCTGGTACACTTTCTTTTTGTTTGTTTTTTAAAGATTTATTTATTGTTTTTGACAGAGGGAGAGAGAGATACAGAGTCAGAGACAGAGAGAAGGGGAAGGGCCCAGAACAGTCTCCATAGTTGCACATCATTGGTTTTTCCACATAGTTTCATTCCACAGGTGGGCATGGGGCTGCACAGGGCAGGAACTGGGCCGGGGTCTTGCCCCGGTGAGAACTGAACTGGGGGCACACCCCAGTTCAGCATATGGTTTCGCACAGGCTGGGGCTGGGATTCAATCCTCAGTACCAGGGGCTGCAAAGTGAGCGCCTAACCCACTGAGCCATCCCGGCTTCCCCTTGTTTGTTTTTAAATAAATATTTGATGACTGGATGAATGAATAAACTATTTTAATAAAAGTCAAACCATCTCTACACCACCCAATTGTAGAAGCATATTTAGAAGTTATTCAGAATGCTGCTAAACTAAAACTTGAACATATTTTCTTATTGAAGAAAGATTTTTTTAATTAAGATATAATTAACATATAACATTTGTAAGTTTAAGGTATAAAACATGTTGGATAGATATATATTGCAATGTGATTACCACAGTAGCATTACCTAACACCTCTATCTTGTCACATATTATCATTTC